>VWYP01018972.1:283013-300134 GCA_013400435.1 Pycnonotus jocosus | reverse complement strand
GAGTGGTAATATTTGAACATAAGTAGCTCATATAAGATTAAAATAGCTTAAAAGTTTGCACAGTCTTGCTGCAGCAGGTCAGACCTCTGGTTACTGGGAGTGTTTGGAGGGTGTGGAAATGTGTCTGACATTAGCAGGGCAATGTTTTCCACGTGGTAAGAGATGCAGGGTGGGTGAGGAGGAGCAAGGTGGGTGAGAAGGATGAAGAAAATGAATATAACTGTGTTTTCCTTAGTCACCAGCAGCTGACTTGTGAATATCTGCTGCTGAGGACTGCCAATATCCTGAGCAGGTTCTTGGCAGGAATGGACACTTCCCTCCTTGCCTCCCCCATCAGCCTCAGGCAGGAGGATTTGCTGGCCAGGCTTTGCTCTCACTGAAGTTGCTGATTGCTCTTCTTCTGTGTGAACAAAAACACAGTTAAGTCAATATTGAGAACCCTTGAAAAATCCCACTCAGAACTCATTTAGTGTTTATTCAATTGAGTATTAATGGTGGGATTTCTTTGGCTAAAGAAAATCCTTTACTGTCTTTTCATCAAAGTGTACAATATGGTGTTGTAGTTCCCCCAAGTGTCCTCTGCTGTGTTTCATTTTCTGATTTATTTGTCCCCACAGTTATAGTCTGTAAAAGAAAACTACCTTTTAAATATTGTTCCAGATTTGAGAAATGGCACAATTTCTAAACACCATAAGACAATTTTGTTGAAGTTCCCATAATCTCTTTGTCCATGCTCTAAAGGGGAACAAAACAAGAGTTGGGCAAATCTGCATTAAAGAAAATTAAACCCATAAAAAGCACAGATGGAAAGAGTAAACACAGACATGCGGTTTCACATGGGATCACCCTGATCCCTTTTCTACAAAACATTATGTCTGGAATATTTATTTGGCTCCAGCAAGTGATCCCTGATGTGGTCACAGAGAGCTGTGTTTGAGCAGCCAGCTGAGGGACTGGGGAGGATTTGGGTACCAAGTGATGTTTCACTTCAGGAGAATGATGAATGATTCACCTGCCTGCTGAATTTTGTCCATCTTGCAAATAGTGGTGAAACATATTCATATTCCATATTAGCTGCTTATTCCATATTACCTGTTATTCCATATATAGCTGCTTTCTAAGAGCAGTTCAGAGGGTCTAGTAGAGGTCTCTGCTCTTCTCCAGGCTTTCAGAAATGGTAGAGGGCTGTGAGGTTGAAAAGAGAAATCTGTGAAATAGAGCCTTGTTCTGTGCATATATGTACACATACATATACATAGGAATAAGGCACAAAGATCAAGAGTTACTGCTTCTAACAGTACCAAACTGCATCTTGGTAAAGGGAGATGATTGCCTTTGTGAGTGTTTGAGTTCTGCAAAAGCATTTTTAAGTCAAAGAACAAAGCAGACAGTAATGTAATTTCAACACAGAAGAAACAAAGAACAAAGCAGAGCATGTAATTTCAACACTTCAGTACTATTAGTGTAAGTTCTTCAAATCTAATTTCTAATTCACTTGGACACCTACCTGGGACATTTTCAGCCTCACAGTTTTAGACTCAAGTCTCTCTGACCAGCAGAGGTTTTCCCTGCCTTTCCTACGGGGACTACCTGGCAATGTGCATCTGCAGAAAACTCAGCAAACTCAAGTGCAAAGAGCAGCTTAATATTTCTGCCGATGCTGAGAGCCTGCTTAGCTCACTCAGGCTGCACTGCACTCACTGACAGCTGCTCTGGGGATTTTACCTCCTCACCTATGCACAGCTTCTGTGGGAACACAAGGTCACCCAAGGGAGTGGAGACTCATCACAGCACCTCATCCACCCAAATGAGGGGGTTTGATCCCCACCTGTTACAGAGTTGGTGACTGAAGATTTCAGGGTAGAGGATTCAGCTCCAAATTATTTTTTTTTGGCAGAACGAGATCCAACAAATCAGAGGCTCTAGTGCTCAGCGTAGGGTGCTGGAGTAATTAATCCTGGCACACAACTTCCTCCAGCTCCCCAGATTAATCTTTTTTACACAGTGATTGACTACAATACAAAATATCAGTGCAAACCTCCATTATTTTTTATGTCTGAAGAGCCTCAAAAGAATGGAAAATTGTCAAGTCTTGAGATCCATGTAGAGCTTGGAATACTAATTGTGCATCTGAATGAAAACAGCTGTAACTCAGGATTTGCTCTTTAATTCTTTCAAGAATAAAAGATCATGTTAGAATATGTAGATTAGCTGGGAATATGATTAACTTCTTTTAATATTTCATGGGATGCACTGCTGGTTAACATCTAAAGGAAGTATTAATTCTGACTCAGACAATGATAGATGTCCTTTTGTATTTTCATACTTGTTTTTGATTCCTTGACATTTTTGAATGATCTATTAGGAAAAAAAAAAGGCAGAACAAAACACTTTGATATATCACTCTTGGTGCAAGCCAAACAAGATTACTTATTCTCCTTAATGAACTCTAAATATTTCTATCTGGATACACAAAACATCTTTTTTTGTATAGAGCCACCAGGAACCGTTTTCAGTGCATTAGTCTGCTCACTAACATAGCTTGCAATTTACTGGTGATTATTCTCTCTTTTAAACAATAAATAGAAATTGTGACCTTTTCCTTCCAAAATACAATGAATAGACTCACAATTTAGATTTCCAATCAGCTTATTTGTACACAAGTTTGCAACACAGCAAGCTTAACTTGGCTGTTCCTTTCCATCAGTCTGCTGCACTTTTGTAAGAATATCAGTCTCACTACCTGTTAGCCACAATGTAATTTCTCTTAGAAGGCTGTCAGCTCCTTGCCTTTCAAATAATTATTTCAAATAATAAGTCAAAGAGAGCAAGACACACCCTTCCTCCCTCTCCTTACACCAGCTTTTTTAATGGCATTTGGATTTTTCAAAAATATTTATGGCCCAAGTCAGAGGAAAAATGCTCTGCTAAGCAGAACTGTGTTTTGTAGAAGGTTTAATCCTACTTCAGGCAATTTCTGTACAAAGCTACCGTCTCTAAACAAGTAGAACCAGACACTGAAAAACACTCACCCACAGGAGGGAGCTCAGGGGCTTCTCCTGACTCATTTTTGTTTGCTTCAATACACCATCTGAATTTAAAATAGGTTAAATTCATAAAATTTATAGCACTTGTGCACTTCATTCAGAAATAAGTTTCCTAAAATACTGACCAAGAAAGTATCAAAATATGGATTTATAACTGACTTTGAGGAATTTGGTTAGGAAGAATAGCTTCTCCTTTTCTTAAATGTTTGTGTGAAGATTGTCTGACAAAGCCAGAAGAATTTGGAAGTTTGATTCATTGTTTAGTATCATGTTGTAGATATTTACAACTGTTTTGTTTTGCCATTTATAATTTCTGTTGTACTCCTTCCATGCATTTATTCGACTCAACAGTTCAATTAGGTAACGTTGAATTCACCTTGACATTTATGCCTGGCAACAACTTTTAAGGTCACAAGGTGATGATTTCATCAGAGGAACCGAGCAAAAGTGGAAGGAATTGGGAGGGGTGGGGTGGAGAGGGAAAAAAAGCTTTTGTTGAGACACAGATTTCCTTTGTGAGGCTGATTTGTGCAGTTCCAGCACTGGGTCTGTGTTAGTGAGGTGGGTGTGGGTATAAACACCAGCCAAGCTCTCCTCTCACTGTAGATATTCTTTTTTTTGCTAATTTGGCTCAGGCGTGGTCTCTGCTGAACCCTGCTGTCTTTTCTGACCTGAGGCCCACAATCAGTGCCGTGCTGTTCTGCCAGGTCCCATCCAACCCTTTCAACCACTTGCAGCACCCAGATTTCGTGTCACAGCCCCTCCCTTTTGCACTGGCAAAGGAGACCAGTGGCAGCACGATCCTGGTGATGCTGGATATAGCAATTATCCCTCAAACATTCCCATTCCTCAGATAGCTGCATAGTGCTGCTGCTGTGCAGCAGTGCCTGTACCCACGCTTAGAGGTCATGCATATTTTGCAGTGTAGTTGCTTGGCTATCAAAGGTATTGCTGACGTTTTGCACAAGGACTGGAATTTGCTATATATAATTAACAGTAGGGGGTGGTGCTCTTTTGGATAATGAGATCTTTAGATGCTGGAGGTTGAAAGAGAGTGGGAAAGGGATGCATGTATGATCTTTCATTTAAAGTAGTCTGGTGATAATGCCCAGCTCACACTCCCTGGACTGGCCCTTTGATGTTCAGACCGTGCATCAGATGTGAGAGGGATGACTGACAGTCCTGGGACAACACATGGTGTCTAATGAGCTCACTGGGGCTCATCACTCCCAGTTCTGACATTTCAATCTGAGCCCCTCAGCTTCTGGGGGTTGGACTCACCCTTTAGTTTGCCCACAGCTCTGTATCTTTGAAAACTGACCATCTCCAAGACACCTCCAGAAGTCAGAGTTCTTCACATGTACCACAAACCTCTCTGAATGTGGTGTCTGTGGTAATTTCTGTCCCCCATGTCTTTGCACTGCTGACTGCCACCCTGCTCCAGGGTTTGGCTTGCAAGGCTGGTGTCTGTCACCTCTGCATTCACACCCCAGACACATTCACCCTGTGTGGCAGAGGCAGAGGAATTAGGCTTTGCCTGAGCAGCCACAGTAGCTCCTGTTACTGAGCTCCTGTTGGAATTGGGGGATTTCCTGTCACACACAGCAGTGTGAGTCCTAGAGCTGCTGTGCATGGCATCTGCTGCAAATAAACTGGGTGGAGCTGAGCAGATGGGCTGGACTCTGTTCTTGGAAAGGGCTTCCCCTCCTTACCATGGGACCCTCCAGACACTGCTGTGCATGGGACCCAATCCAGTCTATCCCAGACAAAAACTGTAGGACTGTGCTGATGGGTGCTACTGACCATGAGTCCTTACACAGCAAAGATGCTCTCAACACCCTCAGGACTTCTACCAAAACAGTGGCTCAGCCAGGTTTCTGTGAAAAGAACAACATGCTGCTGTCTGACTGCATATGCTGCCATTTGAAAACATAAAAATTTTAATATGAGATAAGAACAGTTATGTTTTTCCCCTGAAGTCACAATAGACTGTGACTGAACCTTCCTAAAACCTCATATTAGTGGAGGAGGGACAGAGTTTCTCAGCAAATACCAAATGCCATTCCCAAACTTTGGATTCTCTGTTGTTTTGAGATTTAGGATTTACAGATTGCCTGTCTTTAAAAGGCAAAATGGTATTTGCTCAATGGCCTAAGAACTAAAGATGAAAATAAGTCCTAGGTTTAGTCATCATTTTGGTGGCTCTGGCTCTGTACATCAACAGGTCTACTCAAATTAAGAAATTACTCCATCTAGTATGCGGCATTTTAATATTTGATTAGTTTTTGGCTTTTGAATAATGGCTTTTGCAACAGATGTGGTGTGTCACACTTCTGGGCTTTTAGAGGGGAATAGTGAGTCTCATGACCTTTCCCTTCCCAAGAGTTGCTCAGCCACTGAATTTTGATGACACATGGTGCAAATAATTGTTTCAGCTAGGCTGTCTATTCCAAACATGGCATTTCATGTCCAGTTCACTTTTCAATGGTTTATTTGTAATTTAAACCAGAGTTAAAGTTGTCCAGCATTTGGCCACTAGGTCAGTAACAAATGACCCTTGCCAACAGCACAGTTTGCTTTGAAGGCCAGTATAACCAGAAAACTGAGAGTAAATTGGTTGGTTAAGAGGTTGTCCGTGGGAACTGATGCCCATCCTCTGTCCAAATGTCAGTTTCCAGACTGCAGTGCTGTCATCTGGCTGACCTTCTCCTCTGTCCCCCTGCTGCCCATGGCCTAAAGTTAAAAGCACCTCTCTGTAGTCAGAGCCGAGTCTGAAAAAGAAGAAACTCTCAAAAATATCCTTTCAGAAAAAAAGAAAGGCTTCTTAAAAACAAGTCCTCATGCTTTCGCCTTTGCCATAGCCCATGGTGCGACACCGGCACCGTGCAACAAACCAGGACATTTTGTGCTTCTGCTCTCAGATGCAATCCAGCCTGGTCAGTCCTGTCCTGGCTGCAATCCTGTGCTGGGAGCACCGGCCTGGCCTCGGGTTGTTTCTCGGGAGCCTTCCCCCGCAGCAGCAGCAGCAGCACCGCCTCTGTCCCTAGGAGTTGCACTCCTCGCAGTGGCAGGAGAGGATGTAGCGGTAGGTGGCCGTGAGCCTCATGCCCCCCGAGCAGCGCAGCCTCATGGCCTTCAGCTTGGAGCTCTGCGGGCGGCAGCAGTGGCAGCTGGAGCGGAAGGGCTGCTTCAGCACCGCGCTGAACGAAACCAGCGGCTCCGAGCGCGACGTCTGGCTGCAGCGACCTTCGCAGCGAGCCAGCAGCACCATCTGCCAAGGAAGAGAGCACAGGGTTAGGAAAGGTGCCCCCAGAACTGTCGAAATAGGACATGAAGTAAAGATGCTTGACTCCAGTCAGCAGGCAGAAGAGAATCAGGAGGCTTTATTGTCCAATTCTTGACACTTTTTGTAAGGTGTTCTGATGCAGACTAACAGGATTGGGGAATAGGAACAACACCTCCCCAGTCCCATTGGTTAAACTAAAGAAATGGCAAAACACAAAATCACAGAATCACAGAATTTCTAGGTTGGAAGAGACCTTCAAGATCATCGAGTTCAACCTATGCTCTAACACCTCAACTAGACCATGGCACCAAGTGCCACATCCAGTTGTTTTTTAAACACATCCAGAGATGGTGACTCCACCACCTCCCTGGGCAGGCCATTCCAGTATTTTACACCACCTGCAGAATGTTGTTTTGAGAAACTGCTGGTTGTTTGCTGAATTGTCTTGAGAGGGGTCAGTTATTGACAGCTTTTTCCTTGGGAAAAATCAGCAACTGCTAAGCAGGCAAAAGTCTCTTAGAAAATCATGTTCACCCAGCACAGCTGACATCAGCAGGTGGGAGACTCCATCCGGCCTGGCTGGGGTTTTTGTCGCTGCATCCCAGCCCTACACTGTGCTTTTCCTCTGGGCTATGTCTGAAAGAGTGGAGAGGATAATGTGGGCAGGAGGAAAAGCAAAGCACTGAAATCCCTGGCACTGACACCAACAAAGATTGCAGCACCTGGGCTGACCTTAGGCTCCCAATGACCACAGCCAGCCCTGCTTTCCAGACACTGTGACTGCAACTGCAGCTTGCTGAGTCCAGATCTGTGGCAGTCAAGTCCTTAAATCATCAGCCAGGCGGATTCTTTGGTTGGGTATTTACCAGTGTTTTCATACTCACCAGTGATCAGCAGAACTGGTTGTTACATCTCAAGTTTACATATATGAACATGTAAAGCAGAAATATAAAGAAGATGTTCAGTTTATTGCTTTAAAGAAGTATGTTTCTAGCTCACTCCTTTGACAAAAATCACCTTGAACATGTATTTGCAATTATACGTGTATCTATATATCATTGCATCAGTCATTGCATCTGTTTAAAATGCACTGCATAGCATAAGGCAGTGAAAATGTAAAAGGAGTTGAACTGGTTGCCAAACATGAGGATTCCCTAGTGAGATTTTCAAGAAACAGCGTGGCTCCAGGTTTCTTTTTCTGAGTTCAAATGTGAGCTGTGACCAGCACAAGGTAACTTGCACAACAGGAGGCACCAAGGAAGGAAAGAGTCACCTACTCCCCAACAACCCTTTGAGCAGAGGAGATACAGCATTAAGCACTACATAAATCTTGGAAAGGACTCTCTAAAGCACAGCAAATGATGTGTTAGAAACAGCTGTTGCCACCTTGATAACGGGTGTTGTACAAGTCTGAACAGACTCCTTTACTTTCATGGAGACGGAAATATTAAGTCTATGTCAGCTAATTTTGCTTAACTAACACAAACTTCAATATCAGCTTATTATAACATCTAAAGTAGGCAGTAAAACTGTTGTAAGCCTTTCCTATAACCAAGAGAGAACATTACATTTTAACCATGTTACACAGATCTCATGGGTTTTTTTTCCAGAAAATCTGAAAGAACAACTATGAATGTGACAGCAAATATTTTACAGTGTTAAACCTTTTTGGGCTTCTTTTATTACACAAGCTCAACTGGCTGCAAATCTCTAAGTTATGCAAGCAGGTATAGTGAATGTTTAATTTTCTCTTTAGTCAGAGTTGTAAGGAAAGATGAGATAAAAGAGAGAGAATATTCCTGAACCAAGTAGGAAATGCTAGCACTGTCTGTGTCCATGGGAAAGGTTCTGATCATCCGTTGTACGGTGCTTAAAAATTACTCTTCCAAGACTACTTGCATGCAAAACGTTTTGCTTGAAAATGTATTAATTAGTATATTAATAATTACATTTCCAGTCAACACAGGTCACAAAGATGTCTTCATGAGCTGGTGATCTGTGCTTGGTGCCATCTTGCTTCTTGGTTAGAGACGAGCTTTTGTCACTTTCTGACAAATCTGTCATCCTTTAGGATTTGTAGCATAAATTTATGGTCTCCTTCCTGTGGTACTGCATATTCACACATAAATTAACTTCAGCTATTTGTACTAATGTGGTGGCAGGGAAATTTCGGTGTATTGTTGAGTCACACCTATCAGCTAAGCCAGGCTCCTTAATGGCAGAGTCTTTAGTGTATAGAGAACACAAAAGGGACAATCACAGATAAAGATCTGCTCTGTTCCCCATTGGTAAACAAACCTCACTTCCCAGGCAGGCAGCTGGTGGAGGTATCTAATTAGATACCACTATGCAGGTATCTAATCCTGCCTGTATTGCAAAGGAAAGGAACAGATTGGGACATTTAACCCAGTAATTTCCTTCCCAGCATCTTGATGGTTCTTGTTAAGCCTCCTGCTTTGACCAGTTCACCAAACTGTGCTCTCTCTGTCACAGGCTGTTCACAGAATCACAGAATTAACCAGGTTGGAACAGACCTTGGAGATCATCAATAAATTTTGGGGGTGAAGAGCAATCCAACTGTGCCTGTTTGAAGGTTCCAGAGACAACAGAGTTGAACTCTCCTCAGGAGTGGTACAGGGGGATTTACAACAGGCAGAAATTACATTTTGGGAGGTTCAGAGTATCCCTAGAGCCCCTTCCAAGCAATCATTTCTATGATTTCAGCCCAAAGGTGACAGCACACACTGCTGAATGGTGGGATTGACTTCTGATGGTCGATGCTTCTGGAGCTGGAAAAATCAGTCACTTTCTGGTACTGGTACCCTAAGAATTTTTATGACAGGGATCTGCTCCTGTATCTGCATTTCAGAAATGCCAATAGAAATAAAACATGCCCTCAAAAAACTGGCAGGAGTTAAGAAGAGTTGTCTAGAGTAATTACAGGGTAGAATTATCTGATGTGCCAATATCTCTGTCTCAATATATTTCTCATAAAGACCTGGCTTCCTAATGCAGACCCAGACAACATTTAGTCAATGTGTCATGGTAGTTATAATTTATAATTTACAGTTTATAATTCATAGTTTGTAAGCCTTGACTTTACAAATTTGTTTTAATCTGTGGAGGCTCTGATTTTAACCTGCAATTTTGCTGGCTACTTAGTTTTTCATAAAATTAAGTATTTATGTCATGTAGAATCACACAGTGTTGGTTTTATGCCTTGTTTTTGGATGACAGTGTAAACTCTTACCAATGGCACAAACCCAAGGTTATCAAGTTGAACTTTCAGGCTAAACAAAAAATCAAATTTCCCATTTTCGTAGCTTTCTAACCTTCTGCGCTACTTAAAGTCCTAACCAAAATTTACCTTCCTCTTCATAAATCCAGAACAGCCCCAGTGGATTTTGGCAGGTGTGCAAATGAGCTGGAAATAGCATGTACTTTGAAAGTTTTGCTTTGCCTTTTAATCAATTGCACCAACTGTTTATTGCTTCATGTGCTGTAGTGCAACAGAGATTATCACCTAAATAATTAGTAATGCTATGATGGCATAGCACAATGATACAGTGGGTGTGTATATATATATAGTAAAAACATGTGGGTATTTTATAACCTGACACCTCTTGGCTCCCCTTGGCCCCTGCACACGTGAGTTTGTGCATGTCACCTTGCAAGGCTGGATCCAGAAGCACAGTGTCCTACAACAAGGAACCACATGGGTCTATGAGCAGCTAGGGAAGAATATTATGATCATTATCATTATTGTTATCATTACCATTCTCATTATTATTTAAAGTCGATGGTCTCATGGGTACAAAAGAGAGCAACATGAATCTGAGGCAATATTTGACTCTGATTGTGTTCTGGAAATCCAGAAGCTGTGAACTGGTTTGTTATTAATGGTGTTTGTAGTCCTCTTTTCTGCACCTTCAGTAACAAGCTGAAGCCCAAAAGCAGATGGGCTGAGATGCCTGAGAACAGATTTTCACACAGTTCCCTTGGCCTGGCTGCAAGCAGGCATTCCTGAAAATCTCCTGAGCTACCTCAGGAGTAAATGTCTTCAAACATCTGCTAAATCTGTCTTCATCTGCTCTGTGTCTCCCTGGACTGGATTCTTTAGTGTGAGGCTGTCAGAGGTAGCACACTTCTGGCACATCTGGATGAAGCACTTGTGACAGCCAAGACTGGAATTTGGGAGGCTCTGGGAGCAGTGAGGGAACCCAGCAGATGACAGAGGTCAGGGTAAATCCAATATAGTCTGGAAAGGTAATATCTCATGAGTTGATACAAACATTTCCTTGAAGACAAAGGAAAATACTGCTTTTCTGGAACAAATGGCCTTCTTCCATCCCTCTTTTGTGTCTCTTTTGTATGTTTTGTTACTATAATAGACTTTGTTTCCAAAGGATTTGGAAAACTGTTTTCATCGCCTGCCTGAGGCCATAAGCAAAAGGGATTTTAATGATTAAATTATATTGGCTGGATGTTTAACAAAACTACTTCCCATGTGGGTACAATTGGCAGCCTCCACAGAGAACCACAGTGGACATAATCCTTTTTCAACCAGGACAGACAGCAAACATAATATGTCTTGCAATTTCTGAAGCCACTTTTTAACTTCTGTAACTCTCCACTGCACCAAGAGGGAAAACAAATGGAGTGAGAAAGGATATCTCAGTGAAACCAGTCTATCACCCCAAAAAAGGGCAAAATCTCTGCTTGGCACTGTAAATTCAATCTTCCACAATGGAAACTTGGTGGAAACAAGAAGTACCACAATTCCCACAACTACTCCCACAAAGCTTTCCTTTTTTTGCCTTGGTTACATTTTATCACAATATATATATATATAAATAGACATTGCATCTAGTTTTAATTAGCATGTCTAATATTTCTCTGTGTTTATATGGTATTAGATCCAGAACAGAAGTTGTATGTTTACCAGAATGATTCAGATACCCAGCACATTTAAAAAACAAATAAACAAACCCCCAAACAAATTAAAAAATCCAATACAAAAACCCCAACCAGCCCCCCCACCAAAAAAACCCAAACCAAAACAAAAAAAACCCCAAACAACAACAAAAAAGGAGATTGAATTAAGATAGTTTTCTAGAAAATTATTTCACGTTGTAAGGAAACTGTTTTCGTTTTCACTTCATAAGAAAGTCCATATAATTCACAGTATTGTTATAGAAGTGTTCTTGAAACTGTTGTGTCATTTGGGAAACCAAAATCTGTGCTCATATTTTCAAACATTAAGGGCTTGATTTGAAAATAATCACTGACTTTTGCAGCCAGCATTGCAAATGTTTTTGTCAACAACTTTTTTTCCTCAAAGCTCAGTTTTGAAATTATGTGATTTTCATTACAATACGTTCTGTGTTTTCATTTCCATCAGCCCCATTCCTAAAGGCCTGATTGCATTTTTACTTTTCTCTGACATTGGAGATGCTAAAAAAAGTGAATTGTCAATGGGTTCCTTCCTTCCTTCCTTCCTTCCTTCCTTCCTTCCTTCCTTCCTTTTCTTAGGTCTAACAGGTGATCAGAGAAGTGCAGAGAGGGGAGGACTGGTGGCACACAGATGCCTGTAAATGAAAGCCACCCACACCACCCTTTGTCACACAGACACTTTGTCACTTTTGTCTCCTGCTGAAGTCAACTGCAATAAAATCAATATTGCATAAAGAGATGCACCTCTGCAGTTCTCTGTGTTAATGCCACGTGTTTCCCAGATGCTAAGGAGTTCTAGTCTAGCCTAAAAGCAAACCAAAGGACCTCTCCTGAATCTCAAGTAATGCATTATTTCACTGTTTGGATTCAGAAGAAATAGGCCAAAAGTCTCTGGGCTCCCACCGCTGTGAACCAGGCATGGTTATGCAAAACCAGGCAGACAGCACTGCTGAGAGAACAGTGTAAGGCAGCCCAGAGGAGGCTCCCTGTGCCCAATTTTGAGGCTCTCAGCCCCTCTCTGCTGAGCAGGCACAGGATGAGCCTGGCACCAAGCTGTCCTGCTGCTCAGAGCACCCAGCAGGGCTTATTTTCTGTGGACACTTCTATGTTTTATTTTAATTTTTATGATCTGCAGCTACCTGTGGTATTCCCTCACCCCTGCACTCATTATGGGAAGCAAGGAGCTCCTTCTACACACGAAGGCAACTGTGGGTGTCTGTAGCCAGCACTGTATCCACTCTGGATCCTCTATCCTTGTAAATTCTCCCAGGATCCCTGCTGCCCCTGTGATAAACCCTGTCACACACCAGCCTGCCATCCCTCTCTTACCCAAAACAGGGCTGGCAAAAGCCCTGGAGCTGGCACTCCTTCCCTTTCCTTAATCCTGGGACGTGAGTGCCTGAGGCAAAGCCCCTTCCCATGGGGCAGAGGAATGGCCCAGTCATTGGAACATGCAGACTGTGTTAACTCAGACAGAACAAACTAGGACAAGACAAAAGGGACCAGCAAGGATTTTCCCATTGTTTCTCCCAATTCTTTTTCTCCATGCAATGAAATAAATGGCTCTAGGCTACATGCACAGGCTGCTAAGGCGTTTTGACACAAAACTTTTCAGACTTTAAATCCCAAATGAAAGTTGATCTTGTATTTCTGTCTGCTCTTAAGCTCTAAAATTACCATCCAAGTGTCATTCTGCAGGAAAACAATGGCTTTGGAAAGGGGATGGGCAGGGAGAAAATAAACACACAACCTTTTTAAATTACTATTTTACAATTTGCTTCTTTATGTCAGTACTTCACGTGTAGTAGCTATGAACTTGCTCCAGATTAAATATTCACTTGAAGGATGGGGTGACTGGGGTGATCTAAACTTCCAAACTAGACCATCAACTAAGATCCCAAATACGCTCCTTTGAATCTTGTAATTTACTGCACGTGAGCTTTACCATCACCGTGGATTTCTCCTTTTGAAAAGGTGAAAACAAGTCAAGAGCCTTTATCTCCAGCCCCAGCTCTTATGTACACACAAGATGCCTTCACATCTGCATCATGTCTCTGCTGCTAGATTCTGGTAGAGAGGAATTTACACACTGAAAACCACCCAGAATGGCTCATTTTAACAACTCTTCCTTGGCAGCATCGTGCTGGGAGGAGGTGAGGGGAGGCCTTACCTTGGAGCTGCACTTGTAGAGAGGGTGGCTGATGGAGTCGACGTAGTGGTGCCTCATACAGCGGCTGGGGTCGGAGTCCATCAGGAAGGCACCGTCCGATTTACTGTCCGTGTCTCCCATCATCACCAGCAGCGACAGCATGGAAATCGAAGCCGCCAGTACATGATTTCCCATTGTCGAGGAACTTCTCGCTGGTAACAGCAGAGGGAGGTAGAGCATCAAAAACCTTCCAAATTCTGGAAGCCAGTTCCTTTCCACGACGGTGAAAAGTCTGGTTTAAGTGTCTGAGCTGTCATTCTCCTTCTCAAGTTGGAGTCTGGTGAGATTTTAATCCGTCAAAGCATCTCCTGCACAGGTGGAATAAAAGCAACATAAGTCACAGTCCTGAGCAAAAAGACCTCTGGAAAAAATAGACATAAATAATATTAAGGCACTCAGGACCTTTGCTAGCCAAAATACCTGCTCAGAGTGAGCATCATTTGCACATTAGGTAGGGAATATGGCCTTAGGGAAGGAGATGTTAAGACCTTGTTGCTTTTAGCATTGTTCTATCATTTCAGGGAGAACCTTTCGACTTTAAACATCACAAGAGGTGCAATGCCATTCTTTTCCACTTGGTGATGACCCTATAGTGTTCTCCTCAAAACTGGTGATTACATCAGAAGTTTCTGCAAATCAAGAAGACTCTATGCAGTCGAAGTGTCAAGAGTGGTAAAGCTCGGCTGCCTTCTGCATTACAGGTGGGAATGTCTGGCCTAGGCAGCTCATGGAAAGGCTGCAGGCAGGCTGAGCTGTGGCTCTGGAGGCTGCCTGGCAATGTCCTGCAGCTGGGGTGCTGCAGGGATAAGATTCACCCCTAGCATGGAGGGATGCTGAAGGTCTGAGCCCAGGCATGAGCAAAGTTGTCCCCAGCAAATTGCTGAGCCCTGACCTGCACTGCCTGAAGAACTTCCCAGGCCTCTGGCTGAACTGTCCTGCCCTCTGAGCACCAAACCCCCATGCACACACATGGACAGGCTTTGCTTGCTTACTTGTCAGGCAGCACTTGCTTGGTGTCAGTGTCTTCCCAGCTAATTAAACAGCAGCACCTGAAAAATACATATATTATTCCATAATATCCAAGTACTATCCCAGCTATCAATTGGGAAGAAATATGTTCAGGTGGAGACATATGGCAGTCTACCCAGGCATCTGGGTATATGGCTCATGTTGGAGATCAGGCAATTCCCCAGGAAACAAGTACAGGACAGCCCCTGAAACACTGCCCAGAGCTTTGTGCCAGCAGGGGAAGGAGAATATCTTCATCAGCTGCTTCTTCACAGTCCCTTGATCCTTCTCACAAAGCCCTTAGTCCCAAATGGGAGATTAATTTCATTTTTACTACAAACAGATATAACTTGAAAGAGCTGTGAATTATCCATCTAAACACAGCCCGATGAAGGATAGTCAAAGGATACTCACCAGTACAGTTAAAAGTGCAAAGACTTTCTGAAGAAACTTAAGATAAAACAGTTCCCTACTCACAAAGAAATGCTCCAACAGAGCCTCTTGAGTCTTTTAAGAGCTCATGTGTGCCTTATTGCCTTATACAAGCCTCTTTCAAAACTGTTTTTTGGTTTGCTGGCAGTCCTCTAAACCGGCTGATACTCATCTCCCAAACAGCCTCCCCACCAGAGTGCTTGATGATTTGTATATTGCTTTACAGCCTCCTCCAGCACTTCTGTGAGAGGAGTGTCTAGCAGTGACAAACACTTCCAGAGTTCATCCAAGCTGGGATGGCGCTGATGTGACATCCAAGGTCTCATGCTGGGAAGAAATGTTATTAGAGATGCTCTGTGTGTTAGAGAGACAAAGATGCTCTGTGTATTAGGTTTTTTTGTTGTTATTGTTGTTCCAGGCTATTATCCATGTGCTTAAGTAGGAAAGGAAAAATTATATGGCTGTGGATTTAAATGACAATATATTTCTTTTCCCCCAGAGTCTGACATATGACCTGGTATATTTTCCTCAGCAAATGGGGCATTAAAAACATACTATGTCTTTGCAGCATAAAGAATTTACACAAACAACACTAAACACTTAGGATCTCAGATACATTTATGCACAGCCTCATTCATGTCAGTAAATATCCCTCCAAACATTTCAGCAGCATAGGAGAGAGATCTCTTGGTCATGGGAGCTGGGACAGACTCCCTCTCTGAACTGTGCTACTCCAGTTCATGCAGATGATGCCCAAAGATTAGCTAACAGGAGGAGGGATGCACTATTTTTTTTTTCTCCATGTTTAACCTTTTACCTACATTCCTATTCTTTTTTTTTTATAAAGAGCCTGACCAAAACATGCTGCTTGGCAAGGTCTCCCTCCAACATAGTTAATCATTATTACACACCCAGTAATTCCCTCTCTGTCCAAATAAATTTTCTTGATATTAGACGGTCTCATTTCATGTGATATTACACCCAGGGATCCCCCATTTCCCATCCTCTCTGTCCCACTGTTAATTCTGTGCCTCTATATCTTTCCATGGTCTTGATCAGTATGATTTAATACAGTGAGAGAAATCTGAAGTCCTGGCTCAGTTTTCAAAGGCTTATCTCCCTAGTTTTCTTCAGGAAATAATTGGATGACACAGAGTCTGCCTCATGAAAACACTCTGGGAAAGACACAGGGAAAAGTGTGAGAAAAGGAACATGGCTGTACCTTCCTCAGGATAAGCACAGTACAAAAAGTATTAACACTTCCACAACCTTTTAAGATTGCCCTGACACTTCACTAACAAAGAAAGGTAGCAGGTTTTGTTAACAATACTTTGAAAGAAGTAAAAAGTATCACATATTTATAAGAAAAAAGAGAGAAAACCATTGTAAATATGATCCATCTCTTGTGAAGTAAGTGGTTACAGTTGTTTATAGATATACTGGTAAAGTGTGTAGGTGTATCACTTGACACACCTATGGGAAGCATGCATATACAGTTTTCAAGCACACATTCTATATATATAACATATATTCTATATATAACATATAACATAATATTATAAAGAATATATAACATATTATATATTCTATGTATAACATATATGGAAGAAAAAGTCTTAGAGGGACCTTTAAGCACATGGAAGTTAGGGTGTAGATCTTTGATTCTGTAAAAAAAAGGTCAAAATATTTTCACCTAGGGTACATCAGCATGATGAGGTATGTTGGCATGATATTTTCCATTTCCAGCTGACATTGTGCAATTGCATTTCACTTGAACTTAGCATTATTAAAAAAAAAAAAGTTAAAAATCACATTCCTTTTGAAATGCTGTCTGAAATTATAAAATCCTAGATAGCACATGCTATCAGGATTGGCATAAGTAGTTTCCAGCCTATACTTCTGTCCAAAAAAACAGAAGCAAGTACAATTGTGATCATAAATCATCATTACAATGACATTTTGTTTCATTTGGAAAATACACTTTTTTGCTATAATCAGCAATTTCACAGAGAAAATTTTTTCTTCTATTTCTGCTGTTTTTTTCTCACTTTCTTTTCATGCAAAAACTGTGGTAGATAGCTCATCTGTCAAGCTAACAAAAACGAAGACTAAACCCTCCCTCTTTACAGCATCCTGTAAAAAAAAAAAAAAAAAAAAAAAAAAAAAAAAAAAAATTTTATGTCCCA
>VWYP01018972.1:207471-282994 GCA_013400435.1 Pycnonotus jocosus | reverse complement strand
AAAAAAAAAAAAAAAAAAAGATGCAAACATGACTTCATGTCCTCAGGCTGAAAATTTGCTACAGAAATTTATGGCCCAACAGTGGATGAAAATCACTACTTCACTTTTTTTTCAGAATTCACTGAGATATGGGAAGTACATTCTGTTAGCATGGCTTAGTTTCCTTTCCATATAACTAGTTTTCAGGATTTCATAGAGACATAACCTACTAAAGCTTGTCACAGCTGTTACCTAAAACTGCTACAGCTGCTAACCTAAAAACTTCAGGGGAAAATAGAAGACATCCCAAAGAAAAACCATATTAACATGCAGTCTAAGACTGTATTGCACATGCATATAGGCACAAAGTTATTTTTCCAACTCCACATTCTTATTAACTACTTTCTGAATAATAAAGACTTCTTATCATAGTTTTAATATCATTTGGAGAGTGGTGAAGGCTAAGGTTTTGTTTTGTTTTAAGGACAGAAGAACATTCCATCATCTGGAATTATTTAGCCAGTCACTTTGTGAGAACGTAAACAGAAATTCCCTTTTTTGCTATGTATGTTGGAAAAAATAAAGAGCTGAGCAATTCTCTGAAGGTCCATTGGATCTGCACAGCTTTTACCCTGCAAGGTAGGAAGGGAGCAGTGGAAAAGCTCTTTTATGGTGTATTTCTAGTTAGTTGCTCCCTGAGCTCCCCCATATTAGACATGCACGTATGTTCAGCTTGGCTTTCATTTGCTGGGCATTTTTTCTGTTTGAGACTCCTGCTTGAAGATGAGGGCACCATTTAAGTCACTCAAAGCTTTTTGTGTTTTGGAGGCTGCCAAAATCCTGTTGAAGCAGCGGTGTGTGTATATAACTTAAGTCTGGCCTTGCATGCTGGGCGTATTTAGTAAACACAATTACTTGGATCCTACCATGTGGTTCCCTCAATCTGAATTTGTTATGTAAACAGAAGAGTTGCAAGAACACTCAGTTTCTCCAAAGTCCAGACCTAAAAAAGTGTCACTAACCACATATGTGCATGTGTGTCAATTCACTGCTGTTGTTCTGACAAGAAAAAAACCACAGAGCTCTTCATGAGTCGAAAATGAATCTCTCAAGAACTTTATCGAATTTAGAAAAGTTTAGATTTTCCAGGAAGATAAGGATTTGGAGGCTTCACTCTCCAAGATCTGGATGGGAGTGGGAACAACTGTGATGGGCAAATCACTCAGTCAGGCTCCACAAGGGTTTGCCCTGCAGGGTTAAATTCTCCACTGCCATGACAAAGGCAGCACGGTCTGTTCCCAAAGATCCTTCAGCACCCACAGCACTCAGGTGGTTTCCAGCCCATGCAGCCATCCACACCCTGCCTGGAACAGCTTGGGAAGCACTGAGAGCTGTGGACTGAATTACAATGACAATCTGGGCCATTCCAGTTCATGGAATAGGAGAGGCAACCCCAGATGAGAGGCTGTGTCTGACCCTGGTTTCTGTAGAACCATCTCGGAGTCTCTGTCACTTCCAGCGTGTCTTTCAGGTCTGTAAATAAATGCAATCATCTTCTTATCTAGCTATTCTACCATGGCCATTTCTGTGCCAGCAGTGAAGGAGCTGGCCTCCTGTGTATGCCATCAAAAATCCTCACTTCACTCTGCAGCTGCCTGTCCAAACACCTGGCAGAGCCACTGAGTGGCCATGTGGCAGCTGGGCAGCAGCAGGTGAACACAGGCAACCCCAGTTGTCTGAGAAATGCCTCCACACAACATTTGAACAGGTTCCTTCCCATCCTGAGGCAAGGCAGATACCAAGCCAAATATTTTGAGTGAGACCCTTACAGGCCTAAAGAAGTGAATGTTCCCCCAATGCCTTGTTGTGCTTAGGAAGGTTTGCTCAACTGACATCCAGCTGTGCTGGAGCTTGTCCCCTTCCATGCCGAGGGGAATGTCTGCATCCATGATCCAGGAGCTCCATCCACCCATTACACAGCAGGGCAGTGTGTGCCTGCATGGAGGGTACACAAACAACAAACACTCCTGGCCAGACCTGGCAGCAGCTGGTGGGCAAGAGGAGAGGGGAAGGAAAAAGGCAGTAAGAAGGACAACAGGCTCAAAAGAAGGACATTTAAGCCTCTTCATCTGATTTTCCATAGTAGACAAGTCCATCTTCTGATCCTACTAAGGCTGTGCTGAGAGAAACTCCTGGAGACCATTTTTTACTGTGAGACTTCCTTAAGTCTTAATATTTCAGAAGATGCATACCTGTCACTGTAAGCAGACTGAAAAAGAAAAAAAAACCAGGAAGACAGTGGCATGTGAAGCATAAGAAGCAGCATGGCAATTGCAGCAAACATAATGGAAGCACCCTGGGAGCCTCAGCACACGTGGGATGAGCACATATGGGGCTGATTCCCGGGGCTCCTTTAAGGCCCCAAATTGTTCCTGCCATGGGGACCCGGTGCACGAGGTGGAACAAATCCAGCTGAATGGCACTTGAGCTGGCTGAACTTCCCTCTGCTTTTGAAGTTCCCAAGAATATTTCCAGCCCTTCAGGTAGTAGGAGAGGGGGAGCAGGAGGTGCCTTCCTGCTCGGTGGTTGAAATAACAAACTCCAGTGGGTACTGTGGGCTGGCGCCCGGCCAGCAGACAGGCACAGGCCAGCATGGAGAAAAGGGTTTAAGGCACTCACAAAGAATAACTACTGGAGGACAAAAGAGTGCTTGTATTTTTATTCTTTCCTTTTCCTGCTTCCAGGAAGCTTTAAATAGATTGATTAGGGGCATGCATGGGATATCTCTCTAATGAGGGAGTAGAGCCTTTTAATGGTGAGGTGATGCCAGCCTTGGATTCTTTCTTTATTCTTGTGTCTCATTGAATATCAGAGCAGTCATGGTCTCGAGTCCCAGACAGCAGAGGAATACAATTTTCCACTTGGTCATCCATCCAGAGGGTGCTGGGTGGGATTACTCCTTGGTGAAGAACCAGGTGCAGAGCTGAGCAGTCTAGGGCTGCCCATCCCTCTCAGGAGGCAAACCAGGCAGGGTGGCTGCTGGCTACAGTGCAAGTGTTCCCAGCCAAGCATTAGCTATAGGATTTGCTTCAGTAATTACCTCTACTTCAGTCTTATGACCCAAAGTGAGCTGAGAGGTCTAGGGCATTCAGGCATGTGTCCTCTACCTGTTGGACTGTGTTACAAGCAGGTGGGCAGTTTTTGTTCTCTTTTGCATATTTTCCAGCCAACTCAAAGGCCTGTAGTTATCAATGGATGCAGGAGTAGGAATGGGTCTTTTTATTCTTTAACACTAAACAAACACATCCCTGCCACTGGGACCAGCAGAGAGTGTTATGCATGCCGGAGACAGCACATGATTGAAGGGGATGTTCCCTCTCTTCTGACCCCAGGGGCAAAATCCTTTCCTCTTTTACACACAGGCAACATTCAGACCACCCTCCATATACCTCATCCTCTGATAATTAGGGAACCTAAATATTTGGCTCATGGTAACAATTCTATGTCTTCTAACAAGGGGAGCAGCGCTGCCCTGGGTCCCACTCCCTTTGAGCCGTGCTGCTATGACAGCAATGTGATTGTCACTGCCATGGTATGCTTAACCTTTGCCAAACCAGAGCTGAGGCATTAACTCAGATCCTCAACCCACATGTCTTAAAGGGCAACATAACCTGTGCTGCCTCGGCCCGGCACAGTCTGTAGCTCAGCAATAACAAGCATGAAAATGTGACAAGCATGAGCCGTAAAAATGATTGATGCAACGAGAAAAATAACAAAGAGAAGCTGAAAAATAGCAATGAGGAGGAGGAATTCCTGGGACCAGTGTCTCCATGGCACCAGCAGCCCCCTACTCTCACACCAGAAGACAGGCTAGACTAGCCTGTAGTAGAAAGGATCTCCATGCCACACAATGGAATTCCAGCAAACAGGACAAGGACTGATGTGTCTGGAAGTGGTAGTGCCACTGCTCCCCACATAATAGTTTGAATTAGATTATGTGAGAAAAGAAGGAATATATAGACGACCAGCTGCTCAAAGGCTTATACAACCTTGCTTTTATTGTTCTGCTAAGTTAGAGGTGGGGCATCAGAGGGATTCCTAACATACCACTACTGAGAAATTTTAATATGTTCCACACTGACACATATAAAAAGGAAATAACAGCTGATCACAGACAGCAGAGACTGCAATGTCTCTCCATATGCATGCACAGAAGGGTGGTCACAGTGGGGTGCTCTTGGCTCAGACACCTGAGCTAACCTGACCCAACCAAACCTTTCTCCTGCCATTCAGTTGAGTTTCAGCAAAAGGACTGTCAAGTGTGAAGTCAGGCAGCAGAAAAAAAAGGTGATCTGGACATGGCTATTCACCCCATCCTGAGATACCAGGACATAGAGAAGGGCAGGGGAGCTGAGAGGCAGAACACTTAACACTGATGAAAAGAAACACGTGTTTACACAAGCGACAATGATCCGGGGGAACAAGATATCACAGAGGGCAAAAGTTTAGCTGGGCTCAGCGAAAGGACCTGTTGTGTATGGGGGGGTTACAGTCACAGGGGCTTCATTTCTGAAGAGTTTTTGGAAGGGTTATAAACCTTCAGGACTCTGAGAGTTCAGTGGATGGAGTTAGGGAAAAATCCTTTGCCCCAGCAAGTTACCCCATAGCTGCTGCCACAGAGTCTCTGTGTCTTTCTTTGATGTTGCCACTTCCAGAGGTGGATTGCTCAAATAACAGGGGGCTACAGTCTCATGTAGCAGAACCCTCCTAAAACTCAGAGGAACAAGTCTCTCCTCATACTCAGAAGGAGTATGAGACAGAGAAATTTGCTATACTTATAATACAACTATTAAGTATTTATACTTGTAATTACAATAGTGATTGGGAGGTGGGGAGGGGGAAAGAGAGGATTTTGTTTCCTTTCAGTTAAACAAATAATCCACCAGACAAGTTGCAAAAATGAATGTCTCAGTAGTTTCATGCAAATTTTGCCATAGATAGTCAATTCTCTCCAGGTTCCAAGGACAACCTTGAGCACTTCCTTGTGTGTCTGAGAGCAGACAAGCCAGGAAGCCCCTGGAGAAATGGGGAATGAAGCCAACCATGGGAGGACTCCCTGTCAAATGAGCCACAGCAGGCATCAGTGTGAGCTCCCAAGGAGGTGGCTTTTTTCCCTCCCACCTGGGCAAGACAGACTGCAGTCCTGGCCAGGCAAGAAGGCAAGAACATGCAGATGCTACCACAAGCCTCAGTGGTGCATGAGGGATGGTTCCAGTGGGGCAGGTGCCTATTGTAGAAATCAGCCATGCCTAAGGAGCAACCTGGGGTATTGCTACTGCAAACTGTACCCAAGGATGTCCATAACAAAGATCCCGCTCTGCAAAGGCCAGTCATCAGCACACATTAATCTGATCCAAACCAGGCACTGCACAAACCCAGGAAACCTACATGGGACACCTTCAGGTAGAGAAATGAGCCTGCAACTAATCATCAGCAGCCCCTAATTATACTCTGTCCCTAAATCAAATTGCATTTTACTTTGTAAGCTTGAAATACCTATTCTTTCCACATTTGTTTTTAACTGGAAAGTCTTAAAGCATTGTTTTATAATACAAAATAAGATTTCACTAGCATCAAGAGCATATCAGTGTATATATAAGTCACATTGAGAATCCCTGATTCAAGCTGATGACTAGTTACTCACCAAATAGTTCTATTAATGTCCAGGAAATTATTCATGTGTATAATTACTCACAAATATGAGTAAGGTCCCACAGCAAGAGCAAAAGTGAGCATTATTAGGAATTCAAAAGGAAGGGGAAAATATAATAGGTACAGGTCCTAAAATGTAGATTTTTATTTTTTTTTTTTTGAGGAGGGACTAATAACAGCACTGTGATTATTATAGCCACAGTTATTGCCACACAAGGCAGCTGAGTTGCTTCTATTAGAAAATAACTTTGCAATAAAGCACTGATTTCAAGTGAGATTGTTCCCACTGTTGGTTTTAAATAATCATTTACCTTCAAGTGAGTTTGTCCTATTACTGGTTTTGAAAAACCTTTTGCCAGTCCTTTTTCAACAGGCAGAATTCCCTCCTCTCAGCCACGGTTATAAAGTTTTAGGAACTGTAAGTAACATGCAGATATAGGAAATGGATATTTTCATCTCTAAAGAGCTGCAGGAACATTAAGGAGTTACTTGCCATGCCTCTCCCAGACAGAAACAAATAAGATGTGCTATGGGGAGGCTGTGAGAGAAATTTCAATGAACTTGCAAGGTAGGATAAGAAATCTGCATGGCAGCCCCACGAGAGTCAGTTCATCATACACACAAACACACAAACACACACACAAACATGCACACACACACCAACACACACACACACACACAAACACACAAACACACACACACACACACCCCGTCTTGCAAATCCAGACTTGTCACACGAAAATCGCCCCCCCCAGCACAAACAGTGTGTGACACTGCAGCAGTACCCAACCCAGTCCTGACATTGGTCCTCTTTGTCCCTCTGTTCTTTGCTGCTGGACCCATTCCCTGGAACTTTTACGGGATGAATTGACTCACCTGGATCCCAGCAGGGATCCGGGGCTCTCCTGCTCACCGCGCTCTCCCGGGGCAGTGTCCGAGCCTCGCAGTTACACTACACTGACACTCGGTCACCGGGCTCACAGCAGCCAGATCCTTCTTTGGTCCCAGAGAAACAGAGAACAGTCATGCCCGTGCCTCTGGCGCTGACACACAGGGAAATGATCAGCCGGGGACGGAGGAGAGCCTCCCTCTGTCGTCCAGCGGGCGGTCTGGGGTCGCGCAGCATCCTCCCGTGTCAGCTCCGGGCGGCACCGCCACGCCACCGAGCCAAATATACCCCACGGCAAAGCCCGGCACCGGGGCTTCCCTCACAGCTCTCAGCCAATAAAGAGTGCGTGTTCAATCTGTCCTAATCCACGACCAGCGCTGTCCGGTCCATTGGAAAGCCTGGCGGAAGTTTGGATAAATAATAGAGTGCGAATTGTGAGCGCTCCCGCGAAGCGTGAGAGGCAAAGCTGGAAATAAATATTGCCTGTTGTTTGGGATTGTTCGGAGCGCTCCAGCAGATGACTGGCAAGGGAACAGCAGGCGTAAGGAGCGATAAAAGTAAACAGTCCAACTTTAAAGTAGCGTGTTCATAGAGCCCTATTGTAGCGGGACAAAGAGGGTGCTGGCGATACCAGCGCTCTGTCGGTGAATCCAGGGCATGTCCATTCACTCCAAAGCCACACGGCTGTGACCAGCACAGAGCCCGGAGCTCGGCATGCTCACAAGAATAGGTGTTTAACCAGGTTGCTCAGAAGCACCCTGGGCTACCTATTTGACTGCATGCAAGCAAGCTCCAGACAGGAGATAAGGACACAAGGATAAGGAGACACAGGGACTAGAGCTGTGTTGATCCCATTTAAACACAGTTTAATTTAAAAAACGGTACAAGGACAACATGTCTTTGTCAGATAAAGAGATTAAGCACTCAGTTTAAGTCCATGTAACACTCAAAATCTGTAGGAATCTCTTATTTGCATGCTTACCTTTGGAAAATGCACCACTCCGTCCTTCCCTCGAACTCCTCGGAGAGCTAAGAGAGGTCCTGTTGCTTCCAAATGCTTTTGTTCTTCTGTCCCTCCATCACATGGCTTGCCTTTTATATTTGCAACACACAAAAGTTAGGGCTGTTGTTTAAGAGAGAGAGGGAGAGAGAGGGAGAGAGGGGGAATGTCAAATGGAAAAGTGCCATTGCAGTCATATATCAATCAGGGCAGCAGCAGCAGCTCTCTGGCAAATGGGAATTCCACAGAAATGTGAAGCTCTTGTTATCTGAGAAATCACAAAGCACCACCAGCCAAGCTCCCCTCTGCAGGGACTTCTTGTTATTGGCAAGCCAGGAAATAGAAGGAAATGTAGGCGCTTTTTTAATTGCTGTTATTGTTTCAGATCTGGAGATAAGGACGCTGTGGCATGTGTAAGCCAGTGGAATATAAATCCTGAATCAAATTCCTTCCTAAACAAATGCACCATGTGCAAGATAAAGCAAACCACTGCGAAGCAAAGTGATGGAGCTAAGTGAGGAATCTAACAGTAATGATTTAAAGAATTTGATAACTGCTTGCACTTGGAAAATATCGATAGAAAAACTACCTGCTCCCTGAATTACTCATTAATCCCTCTTCTTTTTTTTTTTTTTTTTTTCCTGACCAGTTTTTCTTAGGGTTTTTTTTTACTGTGATTGATCTCAGATATCCTTAATTCAAGCTGTGCTGCTTCACTACAATTGGTCAACTAAATCATCTGACATTCCCTGGCTCTCCAGTTGGGTAAGCAGACAAGCATTTTCTGTATAAATTCTTGTCTGCAAATCTGCAATTCCCCAGCTTCAGGCAACCTGCCCTGAAACTCTGAAGTTTCTGTTAAATAAACTTAGAAGTTTGCTCAGAGAAGAAAACATTGTCTTTCTACTTTACACACCTTTCTCTGAAGAATGCCAAGTTTGAAAGAAGATATCCTTAAAACTTTTTATAAAATGTGGGTGTATAAAAAAAAAAAAAAAGAATAAAAGCTCTGAGAGGATGAAGGCAAGCTTCATCCACTGGAAAACCCCACTTACAACAAGCACATCACAGCTCTGGATGCACCAAACCCTCTTCTCCTAAGAGGAGAGTGTTTCACTTCCCTGTGGAGTGCCCCCTAGTCATCCTGCAGGATTATGGGAAGCACAGACCTAAACTGGTTAATTAAAAAATAGGCAACATAGCTGGCCATTCACAGGCTGGATCTGTTCAGAGGCACTGGCCAGCAGATGGACAGGGTTCTGTGTCGATTGTGTTTGAACTCTGAAGGAAAGTTGGTATTTGATGGATGGTGTTATTAGCTAAATGTCTTATGTGGTATAAGATCAAAGAGCAGATGGGAATTATGCCTTTAAAATAGAATAATCTAAAAGGGGAATGGCTTTTAGATGAGTAAGCATCATGGAAACAATAAAGGAGACTTTCTTTGGCTTGCTTTGCTGCACAGCCAGGTTTGACTGGTGGGATAAACAAACAACTTAGGAGTGAAATTCTTAAGATGTGAGTTTTGCTGCACATTTTTCCCTTCACATTCAGTGTTTACATTGTTTTGCCTCTTGAGTCAACCTTGTGTTTCTCTCCCTGACCAGATGTGTCCCAGCTCTCTGTTTCCATGCAGATGCCACTGAGGTCACCCAGGGTGGGTGGTGGCAAAGCTCATCAGCACCTTCACTGTAACCACAGACTGAGACTGCTGCCCTGGCACAGCACTCACCTTAAACACAGAGACTACACACAGCAACCTGTTTTAATTCAGCCAACACCCTCCTTTAAAATGAAGGCTACTGGCCCTGTGGTCATTGTACTGCTGAGCTGTCTGTCTTTTTCCACTGGCAAAAAAGTTATTTAAATACTCTGGTTACTTTCACTAAGAACCTCCCACGTGCAAGACAAAGTAGTTTTTGGATTAAATCCTCCAGGAGACAATGGATATCCTACTCATGGTCCTCACTGAAAGTGGTGCTTTAGGGTTTTGTTACTGGCACCACTTAGGCTTCATGTCTTTGTGTCATCTGCAGGTGACAATATCTGTATCCTTTGCTTCTTTGATGGGTGCTAAGCATACTCATCAGTAATTCCTCAAGCAGTGGTATTTTTGAGATGTAGTGCTCAGCACTTTGCTACCACAACATAAATTCTTAGTACAGGAAAATCAGCAAAAGTGGCTTTCATTTTTATTTTTTTTTATCTTCAGCTTCCAGACTCTGTTTGGCAGCCAGTGGAAGTTAATCAGCAATTAATTGACTGCACAGCCTGGTGACTTATAAACTGACGCTGTCATTTGTGGCCTTCTGAATGAACTTGCACACGATCACAAGCACAAAAGTAGAAGCATCTAATGTTGCCTCCCCCCAACTCAAGAACACTGTGGCCCATAACTTTTTCATAGCTGTTCATAAATCTTTAGCCTCTCTCAAACGCTGCGACTTAATCCCACCCATAAAACCAGACATTTTGAAGAAACAAATAAAAGCAGAAAGAACAGGAGCTCAGAGCTCAGTTTTCAAAGACCACTAGACATCTGAGATGACCCCAGATATAAGATAATATTTCCAGAAGATTTAAGGTATTCTGCTCCCATCAGTTCTGATCTGAGTTCCCTTCAAAAGAGGCTTATCTCACTTGGAAGTATTGGCCTGGAAAATAAATACAGGCTCTTCCAGAAGCAAATGTAGAGTTTCCCTTCCAAATTGCTTTCAGTACAGGCCCATTTCAGGTTGACATCACTAGCAGTTTTTCTC
Organism: Pycnonotus jocosus; assembly: GCA_013400435.1. Lineage (NCBI taxonomy): Eukaryota > Metazoa > Chordata > Aves > Passeriformes > Pycnonotidae > Pycnonotus > Pycnonotus jocosus. Next base: position 272,655 of record VWYP01018972.1, on the reverse strand, counting down.
TCTGTAAACAATAGATACATGTTCTGCTGGCTCAGTTGAACTAAATATATGTTTGGGGGTGTTTTTTGTTTGTTGGTTTGGTTTGGTTTTTTAAATAGAGAATCAGGTGAGATAAATCCCTTCCTTGTAATTTCAGGATGTAATTTTGAAGAGATGGAGATCCACTTCTTCATGGAGTTCTACCAACCTCCCTAGTTCAGTCCCCATAGAATATATTGGAGACCTGCACCCTATTCTTTATTCCACCATCACCATATGACCCACAAGACTCATCTTTGTCCTCAGAAAAGCACTGGACTACCATTAGCTGCAGTTCAGATGGACCCAAATATTTGCCCTGTTGGCATCATCAACCCCCATGTTCCTTCTTCAAAGGAGCAGGATTTAATCACACATTTGTTGTGAAATCCATTCAGACTTGTGCAGGAAGCTCAATATTTCATTTCCATCTTAAGGATTTCCCAGTGCTGACACTTTGCAGTCCCTCCCAGGAAATTTTTACATTGTGAGACAGCAGGTAGCAGACCTCCAAATCAGCAAACCTGCTGTCAGAACAGGCATTGCTTGGTATCTGTGCTGGCTGTGTCTGCAAAGACCAGGAAAGGAGTATAAACTCAAGGACAGCCTTTAAATGTAGATACACCCTCATGCACAGACATAAACATTGCACCCTTTTGCTGGCAGCAGTTGGAGGGAGTGGGATGCACAGGAATGCAGTTCAGGGAAAGGCCATGCTTTGTTCCATTATGGAATTGATGAAGGAGGGTTTATATTTGGGGACTGGCCATCAGTATTCCTCTCATAATTGTGGATGTAGGAGGAACTGAAAGCATTGTAATGGCAATCTAAGCAACAAAAAAAATGTAATACTTATATAATGAATTTATACTTTGCATATATAAGAGGTACTCAGAATTCTTAGAGGAAGTATTTTCTATCATTAGGCAAATAATAAAAATAATCATCAGGCAAATAATATTCCCAATAAATAAAACTACACAACCACATAGAGCAATGAAGGAGCAGGTGGCACAAAAGTCTGTTTAGACACTCAATGTTTTTCATCTTTCTCCCCATGGTGCTTTATCTCAGATTTGTTATGCAAGGGTATTTAAGTACCTAAACACACATAATCTTCTGTAAACTAAATGGGTCTCTTCTTTCAATGTTTATGTGTATTAATGAATGTGTGTTGTTAAGAAGCAGTAAATGGAAGTGTTTATTCAGTAATTTACACAAATACTGTTATTACAGCAAGGCTTCTGTCATCTGGGGATAAGGCTGCTGTGGAGAAGTCTGTGAAAATTAGCTCTCAATTATATGCTTATTAATTTTAAGACAGAAAGGGATATTGCCTGTGGACAATACTTAGCCTTTTGGCTGACTTGAAAATTCAGCTGCAGAAGGACCAAAAATTGGTGTCCCCCTGGCTCTGTCAGCAGCAAGAAGCAGTTGTCCCAGTTGGGGTCACCTCCTCTGAGGTGCCCACAAGGCACAAATTACTGTGGACTAGCAGTGCTTAAAAAAGACAAGCTGAGGAGCCTGACAATGCAAACGATGTGCCAGGGGGAGATGCTGGATGAACAATGTCTTGGCCATGTCTGGAGGAGAGGCAGGCAATGCTGTGGCATGGGAAGGTTTTTGGGAGTGGTCCAGGCACACAGAGTCACTGCCCTGCCCTCAATTCACAGCCAGGCTGACCTGCACTCACCAAGAGCCCCAATGGATGGTTTGTACAGGACAAGTGAAGAAGCCTGAGTTCCTACATATTTTTTCCCTCATGGTTTCCCACTCAGGTTTTTCCCCTACATAACCATCTGCTCCTTGATCCCCACATCCGCTGATTGTGTGTAGTTAAACTCTTTGTCCTTTGCTCCCTCCCACAATTTTTTCAACTGCTTTTAAAAGCCCCTACAAGGCTGCTGGCTGAGCAAGGGGCAGCACACCCTCACTGAATGGCAAACACATTCTGTGGCCTCTTGCCTCTTCAGGCAGCAAGCTGTGGGTGCTTTGGTTTCCCTCTGCAGGACAACAATAGGATGCAACATTCCTGCCCAAGCATCGCACCTCCTCCCATTCTTCTAGACAAGAAATTGTCTAGAAACCTAGTTTTCTCTGTGAGATCTCAGCCTTGCTGTTAAAATTGATTTAATTTGAGCAGCTGGATGAAAAGCAGCAGGGAGACAATAATATTAGAGCCAAGAGACAAAAGGCAACTCAATTCTATAAGAAACTTGTAAATAAGAGAGTAAAAATATCTGTCCTACCTTCAGGCTGCTGAAAGGTGGAGTGACTTTTCCCTGGAGGAAAATGTTGTCACCCTGATCCCTGTCCCCATCCATTTTGGAGTGACTGGCTGCACCTCTCTGGTGTCCTTTGCCACTACCTTACGCCTAATGGAGAAAGAGGGAAGCTGCTGTGTTTCCCTGAATTTTAACAACATGGATCAACAGTTCTGCAGACACTTGTGAGGTTTATCCACCCTTCCTGCAGGCAGCTGTCTCAGTTTTGGCTGGGCTCCTTTCCCTGTCAGTGGAAACCACAAACAGGCACTGCTCGAAGGGCTGCTCATTTTGCTGGTGATGGGATGAGGTGGAACTGCCTTTTGGCAGTACCTGTTTATTATTAATTTATTATTATTAATTTATTATCTGTATTAATAACAAAAGGAGCCAATAGTCAGCCTGATTCAGTCATGCAGCTGTTGAACACCTTGGCTGGGGTAGATGAATTCCACCTTCAAGGTTATTTCAAATGATCTTATAAGCATATGCAGTAGATGCTTAACATACCAGCTAACAATCTGCAGTTGCACACAGGTCAGTGTTAAATATCACACTTTTTTGCAAAGCTGCAGGGAAGGCTTTGCATCAGACCCTGTGGGATAGTTACACCTGATGTGCAGTGTGCAATTTGCAGCATATGCCTTCCACCTGAGAGAGAAAGGATCTCTGTGAAAATTTATAATATGTCAGATGTTTATCTGAGTACCAAAGAATCTGGAAGCTTCCATGTGGAAATTTCCCCAGCATTTGTATCTCCACATCCCCACGTGAGTGATGTGTGGTGCACCTTGGGCATCCACATCTACTCCCTTATTCCAAACCACAAACAATAACATTTCTGCTGATTCCTGTCCCCAGTGCTGCTCAAGAGGTCAGAGTTTGTCAGAAAGTCCTGGACAGCACCCAGTGGCACAGCTGGAAATTTTGCATTAATACAGACTGAGGGTTAAGGATTCTAAATGTGGCTTGAAGCAGCTTCCCTCAGTAAGGGTCAGATCCTGAGGGCTCCCTTGAAGCTTGCATGTCCCTGAGCATCAAACTGCAGCTTCATTTCTAGGAGGGTTTGCACAAGATGGAGAAAACCCTAAGGCAGTAGGAATATCTCCACTCAATTGAGAAAAGCATCACTGCCTTCCTCAGGATAATATCAAGTTATGATTGTGGTTTGAACAACATTTCCATAATGACAAAAAAACTACTCATAAATTTGCTTAGAGTTGTAAAACTGACCTGGCAAGACACAGCAAGCTACTAACAATAGCAACCTTATTTTATTACAGTCTCCTGCCAATACCACACAATATTATTTTCTTGTAGTAAAAATACAATAAGCAAAGCAGAGAAGATGTTTTTCTGCACCATTTACTATGAAAAACTAAAGTGAAATAATTTTTCTATGACTCAGGTTTGTGTGGCCACTCCCTGTGCGACACCTCATGTTTTAAAAGGAAGCACTAGATGAAATTCGGTCTCAGCTAGCCAGTTTGGGTTAAATCTGCAGGGCAGCTCTTCGTATGGGAAGTCGCTGAAGAGAAATGCTATTTAGAGCAGGAAATTGGTGATTCATAATTGACATTAACTCCAGTTACCCTCCAATGTTCATGCTGTACTTCATGTGAAATTATTATAAGGAAAGAAAGGCCATTCCCTTGAGCAAGTTCAAGTTAATGTTTAGGAAACCATTTAAGTTATTATTAAGGCAAAAGTCATTACAGTGGAATGGTCAGATGCTGAGAGTGAGCCCTTAGCTGCAAAGCCTGTGCATTTCAACACCTCCTTGCAGGTTGTGCAGGTTGCTCTTCAGACATTTGCTCATTTTGGCCAATTCAACGAAATTCCAGCTTCACCAGCGTCCCAGTCAGATCTCCCACCTGCTGGACAGAGGCAGAAACAAATCCTTTTTTAGCACTCCACATTTGCACTGAAATCCATGCTGGTGCCCAGATTAACTCACACAGGTCCCTGTGATCCTGGAGGGATCCCTGGAGGAGGAGGGAGAAGAGCCACAGGGATGTGCCCACACAGAGCTCTGTGAGGACCCAGATTCCAAATTGCACCTTGCTGCAATTCAGACAGTACAATGAGACATCCCAGGGGCTGGTTCCCCACTAATGAAAGCCAGCAAGGCTCTGTGGCTTTTGCTGTGAGCTGTGACCTTGCACCAGGGGCAGATCTGGTGCCACCACTGCCTGGTCCTTGTCAGCTGGATGCTTTTCCTCTTGGTGTCCCCAGCAGAGGTGAAGCTCACTGAAGTTCCTCAGAGTAATGCCATTTATGCAGTCCAAAATCCATATGAACTTAATTATTCCACCATAACATTAGCCTAGAATAAGGAATTAAATAGGTCTTGTTATGGAGTTTGGTGTGAGTAAAGCTTTGGCATCTCATGGAATTTTTTATGATTTTGGGTTTTTTTCTGACTAGAAGCAGAAATATCTTTCTAATATAGAATATGGCTTAAACTGCAAATGTAAAGCAGAGGCAGGCTTCAGGTAAAGAAGGAGATTAAAGATTCATACAGTTATAAATTTAAGTACCTTAGAGCTTGAGAAAAGAATTTTAAACCACTGCCTCATTATTACCTTTAGAAAAGAGGGATTTGGATTCCTCTCTACAAGGAGAGGTGCTCTGCAGCCCCAGTGCTGTGCATGACCAAAGACCCCAGAAGAAAAGCCACTCACTCACCACAGCTGGTCAAGTTTCTGGGGCCATATGAACTACAGAGGATGCTTGGGGCACAGAGAGGTGACAGCCAAAGCATTCCCAGTCCTTCTTGAGCTGCCACTTGGGCTGTGATAAGTGAGACAACAGACGGAATTTTTGGGAGGGTAGCAAGAACATCAGCACCCAGCCTCAGGAGAAAAACAACCTGAGAAAACATTCTTTGTGTGAGACCAGAGGTGCAAGAAAGTCCTGGCAGAGCTGAAGCATGCTGGAGTTGAAAAGGATACCAGGAAATAATATTAACTGTGGTGTACTGAGAGTGATCTTGGTAAAGGGTGAGAGAGTTTGCAAGGCAAAGGCAGAAGAGGCAGCAGAAAGAGCCATTCATTGGTGGTTCCCAATAATCTCCAGTTCTGCTGGGCAAAGGAAGCATTGTAGAAATGTGAGTCCTGTATTTCATCTGAAAGCTAAAAAGGTAAATAAGAGGTTATCAAACAGAGGCTGGAAACAGGAAAATTTGCCCTCACTTAGCAGAGCCAAAGCTACAGCACAGGTCCAGGAGCTTCAGGAACACACCCCTGGCAAGAGCCTCTCTTGGAATTACTGCCTGGGTTAGAACTTGGAGGCTACTGCAAGAAGCAGAATTAACTCTGGAACAAGGAATGAGGATTGATTTTCCCAAGCCAAGGAAGTCAATCAGAACAGGCTGAGGCTGATGCAAGGATGTACAGAGACTGAAAAGAGCCCTGAAATGGAAAGCAAAGCCCAGCCTGCTGCACTGGGAGACACTGAAAACCACATATCATGTACACTCCTTGGCAAGCCACAGCTGAGCTCAGAATTTGAGAAGAGAACAACAACAGATTACCTTTCCTAGAAAAGGATCAACATGAATCTGTGGTGCACAGCATGAGAGAGGAGGATGGTGACAGCACCATTAGAGGCAAGGGGCTTCCTTACAGGAGCCATGAAAAATGCAGTGGGGCAAGATAAAAGGACAACCAGCCCACAGGCAAATGGCAATAATCAATTTTCAGCTGGACAGAGCTGCACAAGCTGATAAGGGTCTGACAGGGTTACGAGCATTGAGAGAAAAGCTACAGGCAGCATCAGGGAAGAGAAGAAAGGGCTTGGGGGACTGTTCCTCACTGAAGGAGATAAAGGCATGTGCAAATGAAAGGCAGAGTTCATAATAATGTCAGGGATTTTAAAAATGTCACATCCTTGATCTCATCCCTAGGGTGAGCACACTGGAGTCAGAACAACAGCAGAAATGGCTGGGGGACTCTTAAATTGCAAAAGGGAGCACAAAAAACACGTCACTATCCCCATCTCCACAGGGGTGGCTGGAGCCTTGCAGCCCCAGCCCAGGATGAGGTTTGATGCACACTGCTGTGAGAATCAGTGGTCCAGGGAGGAATTCAGCCCTGGAGACACTCCACAGCCACCCACAGGAATAAATGCTGCTTCCTTAGCAAATAAGGAAAATTAAGTCATTGTGTGAGCAGGGAAAACTTTCCTCTCTGCCCAGAGGGAATGGATTCTAGGAGACAGCTGGCAGCACATAGGACACCTGACACACCATGGACTGCTCTGGTATTGAGAGTCCAGAGACAGGATATGAACATCTCTCACAGGAGAAAAGGCTGAGAGAATTGGGATTGTTCAGCCTGGAGAAGAGAAGACTCCAAGGCAACCTAATTGCAGCCTTTCAGTGCCTGAGAAGAGATTTAAACTGGAAAGGAACTTTCAAAAGGGCAGATAGGGATAGGGCAAGGGGTGATGGCTTTAAACTAAAAGAGGGTACGCTTAGATTATATATTAGGAGGAAATTCTTTGCTGTGAGGGTGGTGAGGCATTGGAATATATTTCCCAAAGAAGTTGTGGATGCTTTATCCCCTCCTCAGCTGTACCTTCCCTTGGCTGCACTGAGGCCCTGGGTAGCTACAGCTTCTGTAAGGCTTGGTTGAGGTCACAATCTCCTACCAGCCTGGAACATCTCTTTGGAATGGCAGCAGCAATGCTTTGGAACTGGATGGATTCATGCAGTTAAGCTCACCCCTTCCATTTCAAAAGGCCAGTCTGGAAAGTAAAGCAGCCAGGCTGTATCCCTCAGTGAGCCTCCTAAAATCACATCAGCACTAAATTTCCCCTTCCAGCTATAGAGTGGTAGTTCCTATTTTGGCATTTTCAACACTTATTGTTCTAATAAATCCAGTTAATAGGTTGGTGCAATTGTATTGTTTCCATGCTTAAAACATAGTACTGTAGAATGCTGATTTCTCAGGGTGATTCTGGGAAGGAATAATGGCTGTGCTCTGAGATTCCTAAAACCCTCTGGAGGTTGGGAATATGGTACCTGCATGTACCTCCAGTTCACTGTACTGTTTTTGAACACAGAAAAGGGATGATCAGTCTGTAGGAATTGGGGCTTTTTTTCTTTCATTGTTGATGTTCTCACTTAAAAAAAGAGAGGTCTTCAAAACTAGTTGTTGAAAGAGAGATACACTCATAACCAACAAGACCAACCATTTGAATGCCACAGAGCAGACAGTGGTACAATGAGGGCTCTGGGAATTGTGCACACAGTAAGTGCACCTTGGTCCCTGCTATCACAGCTGCAGTGCCTGAGCTGCCTGTCCTCGGATCTGCCACCTGTAAATAGCCACACAAACTCACCCTTCTGGTGCTCCTGAAGTGAGAGTTAAGGCTGTAGGGCCACACTGGAAGTAATTCAAGTCCATCCAATGATGTGGAGCACAAGGAGCTGTAGTGCAGACAAGACATCAAACATCTCTGGAGCTGTGTCTTCTAAAGCTGCTCACAGGCAGGAGAAATCCCTGTTCTCCTTTCTTCATCCAAATCTCTCTCCTGTTGTTACCAGAGATGAATTGCAGCTTCCAAATCCAGACTGCAGCTTCCATAGCAGGGAGAATTTGTAGGGCCAAGCCCCTCAGAAAATGCTGAAGGCAGGAGGACTTGGAGGAGCAGGCAGGGCAGCACAGACACAGCCCCAGAGGGCTCTGAACCGTGAGGCTGCTCCCAGAATCAGCCCTCCCCAGCAGCCTGGCTGCTCCTCAGCACCAGCATCCACTGCTGGTGAGTGTGGAGCAGGTTTCTGGCCAGGTGGACACCTGCCTGGTGCAGCACAGCCACACTCAGGGCTCTGTCATTGATGCTGTAAGATGTGTTGTATCATGGCACAATAGTTTACTGAATTAAGAGAAGTGAAGTCCAAAGGAGATGGTTTTGTTTCTTCAGAGCAGAAATTCTCAAAATAATTAAAATCAAGCATTCTGATGCAGAAATGCAATATCATGCTTTGATGACTTTGTTTTTCTAAGGATTTGGGCTGTGGTTTTTTCTGAGATTATTACATTTTCACAGAACATTTCATTTGCATTTGTGCTGTACTTTCCTGTAGAAAATGATGTCATTAGAAAACATAATTTATCTCTTCTGGAGTTCTGCAATAATAAAATTGCCATTCAGATTGTCTGTAGTTGTAAATCAAATACATTTATTTTAATGGCTGGAGAGGCCAGCTCTATCCATCCAGTCTGTAATGAATTGATGAACATCCCTGCTCCCCACAGCAGTGTCAGACTGCACATAACACTCAAGCATTGATGTCTCTATATGAACAGTTTCTTTAATTACCATTGCCAATTCTGATTTTCCAGGTGAAGGCAGCCACCTTGCTCAAATGCTGGAATCATTTATCACCTGTCATGAAGGAGAGAGTCTCTTGGCATCCTCCTGTGCAGTAAGTTATGCTTTGATCTCAAAGGATTCTATCCACGGTGTAGTAAGACAAAGCACCACCTGCTATGAAGCTTGACAGGCTATATAAAATATAATTTATGTACATTACCATCTTGTCTGACATAAAAGAATCACATAAGAGAACAAGAAGCAAAATAAATTTTGTAACTGTAATCGCAGGCACAAATATCTTTAATTTATGACAGGCTTAATAAAATAGGTTTTCTCCCAAATATATGACTCTTTCCAGGAGCTGTGCAGTGGCTTCATTTATATGGTCTTAAATGAAAAGAATGCCTGTAGTCAATACAGTGCTACCAAATGAAAAATAAAAAGATACAGAAGATCTGATAAACCTGTCTGGCCAGATTCGTGTGCACAAAGGGCCAGAAATCTAAAGATAAGAGCTTAACCCACCAGTCAACACATAATCAATTTTCAGATCTTCAGCTGGTAGAACTCCATTAGCAGCAATACCCCAGCACCCTCCCAGATGCACAGGAATGAGCAGGAACCTTGTCTGGAAAGCTGAGTTCCAGTTCCCACTGACAGACATCACCACATCCCATCCAACTCCCAAAGGGAAACCAAAATCCTTCTGTTCATTAGCAGATTCTTGCAGGGCAGGGGGCACCTTAAAAAATGGGCAGAGGGAAAACAAGTGTTTGCTGCCAGAGGGATCTGGTGGAATGATCCTGGGGGCTGCAGTGTCAGGGAAGGGGCAGCCCCAGCAGCACTTTGCAGTCACTGCATTGGGAGGGTCCAGGCACATTCCCTCATGGCATGCAGGGCATCAAAATTTGCACTTCCATCCCTTTATAGATAGACATGGCGTGTTTGTGGGGCACTGTCTTTCAGGGAGATCAGAGAGATATTACTGCAGTGACTTAGGGTGTTTCGTTGTCATCCCTGCTGTGTCCCTCAAGGCATTTAGCTTTATATCCAGGGTGAGAGGGTGGAGGTCCTTGACAGACAACAAATGTCATGATGCATGCTGCAACACTCAGAAGTAAGACACAGCAGGGGCTCGTGAACCTCATCTGAAAGTTTTCATTCTGGTCTTCAACTCACACTAAGCCTGGGGAGGATGAAGAGCCCCTTTGGCCCTCAGGCAGAAAAGTCTGGCTGAAGAATGTCCTGGCATCCTGCTTTACCCTTACAGAGGGCTGGCAGGGCCAGTTGAGAGCATTTCTCCCCCAAAACTTACTTCCCAACTTGGATCTTTGTACCCAGTGCCCTCACCAGGAATATGCATTGGGGCACTGCCACCCACAGAGTGATGGGGAAATCTTGGCATCTGGAAACTGAAACCCTTTGTGACTCCCTTAGGCAGCAATGGGCTTTCTCAGGAGGGCATTTGTCCCACAGCCCAAGAAAGGAGGTGAGAAAAAGAACTTGTGCAACCTCCCAACACATCCATGGGACGCCTGCAGTGCCCAGCCACCCTCCAGGCACCAAACAGCAAGGACCAGAGAGTGACTGTCTTTGGGATCCGTGGGGTCTTGCAGCTCTGAAACAGAAGGTCATTTTTACACATATAGGTCTGGAAAGTAGCACACAGGCTTGGATTTTTTTCAGGAATCACTGCATGATGATTTTTTTTTTAACTTGGTCCATCTGTACTACTCCATCACTCCTTTTCCCAAAACAAGCCAGAGCTTTAAGTTCAAATACAGGGATGGCACAATTCTGTTCTCACCCTTTGCTGTGCAGCTGCAGAGGGTGAACACACAGACCAATGCAACCTTCACTTCTCATTTAGATTCAAGTACAGTGCCAGAAACTGGTAGCAAGGGTTACTCAACCCTGCAAAGTTGAGGGTTTTTCTTATTTGCTTTCCAAATTAAAAATGTTTTTATGTCACATTTTTTGATAGGGAAAACCAACATATCTATCTCCTCTTCCACATTTTTTTTATTCCCTCAGTAGTAAACCTCTGTTTTAATGCAAGAACTTCAAAGAAAGCCAAAGTGATTTTTTTCATGTTATGAATTTGCCCAGACACTAAACATGTTTAAATGTCATCTTCCATTTTCTGTTATGTCCTTATAAATAAGATTATCTCTCCTGCTACTGTTCTTCAAATTTGTTCTCAGGAAAAAAATTTCCAAGCCCTATTTCTTGCTTTCTACTCACATTTGAAGTTCATTCTTAAAACTTCCTGGAACCAGAATGAAAATGGTTCAAATTGTTGCTGGGTTGGAAAGAGAAGTGCTTGGTAGGAGAAAAGCAGGGATCTACTAAGAGCAAACAAGACTAAAAAATAGTCTTGTATTTACTGAATCTCCAATTTTTGAGTGTCCAACCTACAGCTGCTACTGTCAGCCAAGCCTGACGTTTATACATTTTCTTTTGACATTTGAAGATTAGGAAAATCATATTTTTGTGCGATAGTACCAGCACACACTCGACTCCAGTCTCTCCCCACCTCTGCAGGAGCTGTCACCAGAGGGATGCTGTGGAAAAACCATCAGGTGGAGATGGCCAGGAACACACACCCATGCAGGAGACCACCACAACTAATTTATCTCCTGATTAAAGGGAGCATTGGCAAAATCTCCAGCTCTGCTTCCCTTCTGTGCTGAGCAGGTCTATGTTCATGTGCAAATCTACCTGATAGGCATGTGCTTGTAATCTCTAGATTTGTGTTTATTTACCTCTTCAATTTTCAGTTAGGATACAATTAAGGATACCAGTTCTTGGCTGCTGTTAGTTTTATAAAGTAAACATGAAGCAATTGACTGTAAGTATTGAGTCTGCAATGCTTTACTGAGATTTCTGATTAGAAAACCACTAAAATCTCCTTAAAGGCACTCCACTTTCTAAAAGTTTCTGAAAAGTATCTGAGATTGGCTTGCAGAAGCAGAGAATTGAGCTTGCCTTTATTGTCATTTACTTCTGAGCCTGCCTCATGTGTCTACAAGTTCATTCCAACAACTTCTGCTGATGGTGAGAACAACTGGAGCTCTTTTTCCTGAGGATTCTCATTCTGTATGGAGAATGAAAACAGTTGAGTCAGACATGGATGAAGAGAGGAGAAGGAAGGAAGGAAGGAAGGAAGGAAGGAAGGAAGGAAGGCTAAGAAGAGAAATGCAGAAAAGAAAGTGCTAACTGTTTTATAACCTTGATTTAAACCCCAGTCTGAGCCAGACCTGTTATACAGAATATGTTTCCTTGGGGGTTTATAATGCAACTACTACAGAGAAACCAGCATGATCTTACACAGCATGAACTATTCAACAGCCTAGTAAAAATATGAATAGCTCATAATGACAGGAGAATCAAACTGTAACTGTCTGGAATGTGAGGATATAAAATGTGAGATGATAAAATATCATGATCCAGATTGAAAATCAATATATTTGTTAAAGTTACCAGCCAAGGAGCACGGACTAGTGGAAAACAGTCAGTGCATTCCCTACAGCTGCTACCAGCGTTCTTTAGATAAGGTGAGAAGTTGCAAGTTTAAAGTAAAATAAATTAAAGGGTTCTTATATCAATCCAGAGTATTCAAAAATAGAAAATTTAATGAGAAGCATGTAGTGAAAAGCCAGAGTGGAGGGGTGAACAAGGGCAAATGCAGCACTGATATCTCAAAAACAACAGGTACATTACCCTTACCTGTAGGGGTTTTCAGAAGGTGCTCTGCTGTAAGGCAATGCCCTTGCAATATTTAAGGGGATTTGCTGTTAGAAACTCTTGGATTAGGAAATTTTACATGCACCAGGTGAAATATCAAAGAGAGAACTAGCCAGCCTACCAGGTTAGTCACTGGGGTTGGTGCAGGTTAGTAACAGCAGTGGAGTATCCCTGTTCAGGTAAGAATTTAAACAAATGTTTAGACTGTGCACATTGCTTGAGTGTTTATTTAAGCAATTTAATACACCCAGGCCAGACTAATGAAATTCAACTGCTATTCATCCCACCACACAAGAGTGTCCTCCATACCATAGATACGAAAGCAAATAAGATAAAAAGCAAGGTGAAACAAGCGGTGTTACTTGCCTGTGCTATGCATTTTGTCTTTTTTTATTTTTTTTTTTAATGGAGCCATTTGTAACCAATTCTTAGCATGGTTTCTATTAAGTCTGGATCACAAATGACACCTACATGCAGCTGTTTACATCTGGCTCACAGGTGTGTGAGTGGTGTTTGCAGGGGCAGAGGGATGCCTTAGAGGGACCTTTCAGTGCAGAGACAAACAGGAGGAAAGGGTGAGGGTCTTTACTGTTCCCTACCTGTGTTCCCTCCCTATTTTGCCTCCTGTTATGAAATACAAGTCAGTTTGCATGGAAACACTGATTGGAAAAGGCTCCAGATTTTCCTCTAAGGTGGTGAAAAGTGTAGTAGTGAATACATGAAGGAGTACAGAGCAAGCTGACTAGAAAAAAATATTGCTTATCAACCCAGGTAAAGCTTCCAGCAACAGGACCTCAGGGTACAGCCTTTGGCTGTGCTGGGGCTGCAGAGTCCATTGTCCTGACTGTGTGTCCTGCCCAGGGGACAGAAATGGGTGCATTACATTAAAAATCTGTCAAGTGCTCCCAGATATCCGGCACTGTGGTTTGTACATGCACACACCAAGGATCCCTCCACATGGGCATTAAAACCTCTGTAAGATGCAGAGCTCAGTGTTCCTGTTCCCCTTTCAGGGCTTTCAGGTTCTGAAAACCCATTTACCATCATCTGCTCAAAAACCAATGCTGGGTCTGACAGAGGGCAAACCTAGAGGCTGAGGGGAGACCTTAATGTGCTCCAATACTACCTGAAAGGAGGCATCAAGGTGCACTGGGGGAGGTTTTTGTTAGATATTATGAAAAATTTCTTCACAGAAATTGTTGTCAGGCATTGGAACAGGCTGCCCAAGGAAAGAGGTAGAATAACTGGAAGCATTCCAAACATGTGTGGATATGGCACCTGAGGACATGGTTTAATGGTGGTTCTAGGTTGACAGCTGGGCTTGGTCATCCTAGAAGTCTTTTCCAACCTTAATAATTCTATGGGTCTAAAATCTGACTGGAGAGAAGGACTTTTGCATGCTTGATGATGTGGGGCTGCAAGGAGGATAAGCCAGCATGTCTTGCCTGTATTCTCCCACCCACCAGAGCCTGAGAAATCAGAAAGCTGCAGGGCAGAAGGATGCAGGAGGCAGGATGGGGTGAATGAGCAGGAATTCCCCCCCTACATAACCAGCCTGGCACTTTCAGAGCCAAGCACATAAGGGCTTTGGCAGGGGAGTTTTGTTGGAGAGGAACAAAGCCACAGACACGGGGGTAACAAAGAGATCTTTGTGAGCACGATTGGCCTGCAGCACAGGATCAGGACTTCTTTTCAGTCTGGCTGCCTGGAATACTGAAAAAGAGGACAAACAGCTCCTCAAGTCAGAATAACATGACCGAAAATCCCAGCACATGCCCCGAGCTCCCTGCCTGGGCAGCTCCTCAGCCGTGCAGCAACTTCTTCCTGGGTGGGAGGATTTGAATGAGAAAGAGGGGGAGACGTGGGGGCTCAGGCAGTGGGCAGAGCAGGAGCTCTTGGCATGCATGCACACGTAGCTCTGCTGGCAGAGGCTGCCTGGCTGCAGGGTTTGGGAAGCCCTGAGGCTCACAAAGGTTGTACCGAGACAGCAATCCCAAATTCAGTGCTTTTGCTCTCCTGAGCCAACAAAAAAATCCTGCCCTCCCTCCCTCCCCAGCTTTGGCAGATCAGCTGCTTCCAGATTTCCTGATAAATTATCACAAGGAAAAGAAATCCTCCTCAGCCTTTCTTCACTCAGAAAGCTGAGGATTTTTCTTGTGGTCTGTGTAAAAGGAAGCACCCCAAATTAGCACCATTTGTGCTGCCACAGCCAAGAACTGCCTGTGCAACTACATCCCCAGTAAGACAATTGCAGCCTCTCTTAAAAACCTACAAAATAAAATGTACCCACAGATTTCCAGCTTAAACTCACCCATTGCATCTCTGACTCCACCATTTTAAATTTTTTTTAAAAATAAATTTAAGCCACAGGAACCCAGTTTACCCCAAAAGATTCCAACTTCTTTATAAACCAATATCACAGGTGGGTTTTCTTTTTAAATAACTATGTCACCTATGTTTTAACCAACATTCAGAAATCACACGTTCACCAGCTGGACGGGAAGCCTGTATTTTATTTTCAGTTCCCATCGCAAATTCAGTCATCAACAATGCCATCAAGCTGTCTCTGAAATATTCTTACACCTCTATCATCTTCAGGGACACTATCATTAGTGAAGTGAGACCCTAAATTTTCCATGCACAAGCATGCCTGCAGATCAACACACATTGCCACTGAACTTGCAACCAAATATATTCAGAAGATATCACACTGCTGTGCCTTAAAGGAGACTCTCAGGGACCACTGGAGGAGAGCAATGATGGCACTTGCTTTGCTGGTGTAAGGCTGGGCTTTGCCTTATCAAAAGAACTGCCCTTACCTTACAGTGACCTCATTGTGTCCTCAGCATCCTCACCAGGAGAAGCAGAGAGGCAGGTGCTGATCTGTCCTCTCTGGGGACAGGACTCAAGGAAATGGCCTGGATCTGAGTCAGGGGTGGGTAAGGTTGGATATCAGGAAAAGTGTTTTCACCCTGAGTGGGGTTGAGCACTGGAACAGACTCCCCAGGGCAGTGTCACAGCATCCAGCCTGAGAGAGCTCAGGAAGTGTTTGGATAACTCTCAGGTACATTCTGTGACTCCTGGGGTGTCCTGTGCTGGGCCAGGAGCTGGACTCAATGATTGTGATGGGTCTCTTCCAACTCAGCTTATTCTGTGTGGAACCAGAAGCTTGCTTCAGAAATCCAAGCCAACCGACTGTCTCTACCCATCAGGTTTCACATACTAAACCCTAATGGGATCCAAATGGAAAATCATCAAGTAACTACACCCAGCAATAGAATGCCATTTCTTTTTGAAAGAAATTTCCCCCAACATCTAACTTTCTAACTTTTAAATAACTGCCACCCTCAACAAACTCATAACCAGGAGCAAAACAAACTGAACCCACCCTCGAAAAAATGAACAGCAATAAGCAGAAAATAAAGAGTCTGTAAAGCCATTTCTGCAGCCACTGCCATGACTGCCCTCCAAGCAGCCCCACTGCAATCCAGGATGCCTTCACATGCCCCCCATGAACCTGACATACACCACACCTGTACACCCCAGGACTGATGGAAACTATGCAGCTGGACAACATGGATGTGCTGGAGTGAACTCTGCTGGACAATCAGTAAAGGAGCAGAGCACCCCATTACCACTCAGAGGATATTTTTCAC
Organism: Pycnonotus jocosus; assembly: GCA_013400435.1. Classification (NCBI taxonomy): domain Eukaryota; kingdom Metazoa; phylum Chordata; class Aves; order Passeriformes; family Pycnonotidae; genus Pycnonotus; species Pycnonotus jocosus. Next base: position 256,646 of record VWYP01018972.1, on the reverse strand, counting down.
TAACTGTTCCTACTGACAGCTCAAAGAACCATCCTGAATAGTGGCTTCTGATACAACTCCAAAAAGCAACTCTGGAAAGGAAAATGCTCAAATCTACTAGAGTAAAAAAAGAGAAAGAAATTATGGACCCAACAAAATCCAGGTACTCAAAGCCTACTTTGATCTTCCTTCTGTCTGGCTGGATGAATCTCGTTCCACGTGGGCTGCCTGCCAGCATATTTCCCCCTGTTTTCTCTGAAGAAATGAACATGTTATCAACTTCCTCTTGCTAAGACCTCATCTGGTCACAGACTGTAACCACCCTTTTTCTCCCAAGTTGGCTGGTCATCTGGTACAACTGTGTTGAACAAAGAGTTGTTTTCTCTCACCTGTGTTTTGCCTTTCTGTTTGAAAGATGCTGGTACTGGTTTCTGAGTCATGAGGTGAGAGCTATATGTTCATCAATATAAACTGTCAGGTTTTGGGGTGGGGGGGGGAGGGGGGTGTATTTAATCTGGTCTAATGAAAGATTTCACAATGCTCTTGAGCCCTTCACCCCATGATGAGGTGTCCAGGGAATGCTGCTGGGGATAAACATGTCACATGTGTGCCACACACCTTCTCCCCTAGGCCACAAGGAACAGAGTTCAGGTGCTTCTTGTGCCCACTGGCCTGCCCTGAGTGAGGAATTAAACACTCAAATCAGGTAGAAGTTGATAGACTTCTTAACAAACAAAGTTCAGGATGGAAAGCAAATTGTGGCTCTGAGAGCTGGGGCAAACTCCCTGCTCCCACCCCTTGCACCAGGAAACCTCATCCCTCCTCCAGGAGTTTGGCTGTGCCCTGTGGCACCCATGGCAGTGTTTGCTCTTCCCACCATGCCCATTCCCATGTCCCAGCTGTAATCCTGAGGCTGTGTGCCTCTTTGGCACAGCCTCTGCTGCAGAAACAGCTTTCCTGAAATTCACGTGAGCCCTGGTGCTCTGGTTACTTTCAGGAATGTGCCCCTACCAAGGATTAAGCAAAATAAATATTATCTGGTTCCGTATCTGCTTTCATGTTTGCTTATGCATACCTGCCTCCAGCCCTGTCCAATGCTTAGACCTGCCAACATCTCATAGTTATTACAGAGCATCTCTGCTTTACAGGGTCACTTTTCACTTTCAAGAGCCTTTTCTCTAGAGCACAGTTACAGCTGCCTGCTTCTGTTCCCTCCCTAAACCCACAGATATCATATGTAGAGTTACAGTTCCCAAAAGAGGCACTGCATAGAGTAACCTTGCATTACAAAGAATTCATGCTAAAACCAAAAAAATAGGTCATATCTGAAGAATACTGACACTGCAAGACTTCTTTGGGTGTACTAGTGAGCTAAGGGTGTCCAAATATTTTTTTTCCTGTGGGTATTTAGATGAACTGTCCTCTCCATTACTTAATTCGTACTTTTTTTTGGAGCACTTTTTAGAAGCATTTTTTCCTCTCATTCATAAAGCACAGCTTCATTAAATATTGCTTTTCTCGCTCCATATTCAAGCTACTGCTTCACAAAGTGGTCCAGATTTTCCTCTAATTCTCATTGATGCTTCCAGTGGCATCTGCAAAGTGCTGCCACAGAGCTCTACCTGGCCAACACTGCTGATTTTTAGTGGACAATCTTCTTCCTCTTCCTGCATAAACTTGGCACCTATGACAACCTCTGGTTTTCTGGATGAGATGAGAAAACTCCTGTTGGACTTGAGGGAAAAGTCCAACTCTCATGCTTGGAGAGATGAGGACCTGCAACGTCTCTCTTTGCCAGCCCACTTTAGCAAACTGCAAGGGAAGCACAGGGATTGTGGCTCCAAAATGAGGGGCATTACACTTTGGTTTTGTCAGCAAAAAGCACTGAGCAGGTTGTTTCACCACCAACAGATTCCTCCTTACAGCCAAGAGTGAAGACATTTGCAGTTTTAAGCTTCAAGGGGACAACAGCATCCAGTAGAGCAAAGCAGACCTGAACTCTGTCCAATTTATGCTGAGTGAGAGAAAAACCACAGCTGTCCTCAGTGGTCCAAGTCCTTTGATGTGCACAACTAGTTTTGGTTAACCAGGTCCTCAACACTCTCTTGTTTTATGCCAACAGAGAGTTTAGCCCATGAAGTTCACATTGTCACAAAAATCACAGGCAGCTCTTAAAAACCCAGCTTTGGATGGGTTATGTACCTTGGGCATTTCTGTGGAGAGTTCAGAGACAGATCCTCTGCAACCATGGAGAGCTTCAGGGTGACTGTGTGGTGTAGGCAAGTGGATAAATCTGCACATCACCACAGGAAAACTCTCCAGATGTGTTTTGCAGAAGAGGAGATCAAGAGCCTGTGGGGCTGGATGTTGTAGGTGATGGTGAATGGAATGGTTGGCTCTCGCTTCTGGTGGAAAAAGGAGGCAGAGAGAAACAAATTACCTCAGTTCCAGGCTGGAGTAGCATCTACTACTGCCCAGACAACTTACTTATGCACAAAACCCCTACACTGCCAACTTTTGAGCATTTATAAATGTTGCACCAGGATATAGATGAGTACTGTGTGTGGAGCACTGAATTTATGAAAGCTAATGAGTGTGCAAGAGCATTTTTGGGCCCCATCACGAAGCCAGTGATTTTGCCAGAAGTCCTGCAGGGCAGATTATTTAAAAAACTGGTCCCAAACCTCTCAGTAGCATCTGAAACACGGCTCTTTACAAATGAGTTGCAAATGCAAATAAGATCATTTGAGCTCTCTTTACCCATTTTGCATGAAATTCGGCTTTGTGGGGAAGACTCCAGGGATCTTTGTCAAAAGTCTTCAGGGTAAGAGCAGAGTGTTTGCTCCCTTTCCTTCCTCTCTTTCATTTCTGGGTGATGCACGTCAAGATCAGTGCACAGAAGGGGATAAAATCCTTCCTTGCGAAAGGCCGGGTTTAACGAGACACAAGTGGATTTGTAGCTGCCAAGAGGACTGCAAGGAAGGAAAAAGGAAAGAAAAGGAATAAAAAAAAGTCATCCAGTGGCTCTCCAGAGCTGTCACCAGGCAGCAGTGAGTCCCCAGAGCCGTGAGAACCTCTCTGCAGCCCAGCCAGGCAGGGCAGTGCCAGGCCAGGCTGGGCTTGCTCACCACTCCTGGGCTGTGCCCTCAGCAAAGAAAGGATCCCCTTTTCTGACAAACAAGCTGTGGGCAGGGCGCCAGCTGCCTTTTTCTGAACAGGGAAATGCTGCTCCTTGGAGAAAGGCTGGACCTAGGCACTGGAAAGCTTTAACCCTTCCAGGGTTGGTTGGTTTTGCAGAATGGCACAGGGCAGCTGGTGTGCCCAGTGTACCAAAACTCACTGGTGACAAATCCTGTCTAGCACAAGCTGATGAAGCTCACTTTTACAAGTGTTGGGCATCAAAAGCCCTTATGCAGCACCTTCAGAGCAGACAGGCATTTATTTAATAATTTAAATTATTAAAATTATTGGCAGCATGGTGCCAAATCAAAGGCCTGACAGCAATTGTACTATCCCCAGACTTTTAGACACTGACCATATTTCACATGGTGGTGTTGCAGTCTCCATAACTCTGTGCAGCTGTGTGCCCCACACTGCCCAACAGTGCTGCTCAGCATTCCTCACTCCAAAAAACGTGCATCATCTTGCAAAAAAAGAAGGCGAGGACAGCTTGTGTAGTGCTGCCAGTTTGCTTTCCCTCTGCAGCCAAATGCAGCTGATCTTCAGTGCTAAACTTTAAATCTGTTTCTGCTCCTCCCCCACCCCCAGTTTATTTGTTTGTCAGATGTGTTAAGGCCATGCTTTGATTTTCTTAAATTTTTTATCCATCCACAGACCACCCATCTGCTCCCTCACTGACCAGCACAATGTGTTGAGTAGCACAGACTGAAAACCACTTTTCCTTTCCCTTCCAGAGCCTTGCCATTGCAAAATGCTGAGATAAACTACAGCTTTTTGTTAAGAAAGAGCAACTACAAAATCCTTAGAAACAACCCAGCTGGACACCTCTAACCTGTTATAAAGGTAGCAGTTAAAATACAGAAGGGCTAAAGAACATTGCCTCCTTCAGAGAAAATGCAGAAGAAGATTCTTCTCAAATTACACACACTTTGTAGTAACTTGTATGAGCAGGAGGGGACAGAAGCAGTCTCAGAAGATTCCACTGTGATTTACTATGGGTTTGCAAGGAAATGCATAAGTTAAAAATATTACTGGTCAGTTTGTCAGGTCCTGCTAAGGGACATGAGCATCACACCGTTGCCACAGCTATGAAGGAGTAGCTTGGATAAGAGTCACTTGATCCTGTGTCACATCCCACAATGGATCTGGTCCCTCCAGGCTTGCCCTGGTTCCTGACCTTTGTCTCTGCTGCTCCCTGATGCCCTCACAGCATCTTTTCACACCCCAGAAAGGCTGCTCAGGGTCAGTCCATGCATTATGGATGATCCATGCCTTCCTGCACTGTGCCTGGGTGCCTCAGCACTCGCTGCTCAGGAGAGCTCAGCACACGACCCCTTGCCCTTCTGTGACTGCCCAACAAAGCACTGATCCTTCACATGAAATTATAAACTCGTGTGGCCCCAAAAATAGGCACTGTCATCTGGTTTGGAGCTGTGAACCTTAAATCATTGGCTTAATGACCAGGGAAAAGTCTGCTCTTCTCCATTAATATGAATAAATAATTTCCAGGATGAAAGCCTACATGGAGCAATTTGGCCTAGAAATGCCCACATCTCACTTTTCTTTTAAATGCAGGTGTTTCTGGCTGGAGTGGTACCAGCGTAGCAAATTTGGGAATAATTAAATACTAATGTGTTGTTTCATCCCCTTTTTTAATATGGCTCATAGAACAAAATTTCAAATTACTATAGCAACAGGCTGAAACAATACTCTGGAACTTGTCGGTATTTATCCCGTGATCTAACAGGGGTTTGTTGTCTGTGCTACTCTGCAAAGCAAGGGCATTAAGTCAGAGCTTTATTCTTTTACCATATGGTCCCCAGGAAAGAAATTTTCCTCTTGCACTTTGTGCTCTGCACTACACTGAAGTGCACCAACAATAAGATTCATAAAGAAAGCCATTAGTTACCTGTGATTAAATCCCACAGCCCAGGTATGGATTTAAAATTCATGGAAATCAGATTATAAACGTAAAACTGAGGTTGCATAGATCCAGATGAGTGTTAACGAGTGCGAAGGCATGAGAGAGTAATGTGTTATTTTACAGTTATTGTAACATATGTTTATCTTTAAAGAAGGTGCCTGTGAAAGGTATTGCACAGGGATTTAAGTCATGTGGGTAGGTGCAAGTAGCACAGGATTAGGTGGCTGGGGGACCAGGCTAAGATTAAGGAAGTTACGTCATTCCCAAATTCAGAAAACTCAAGAGTGAATCTCAAAGGAATGGGGGGAACTCCAACAGAAAATTCTCCAAGAGAGAGGTGAATGAGGGGATGTTGCACTTTTTTGGTTAGTGGGGGTTTTTTTGTTGTTTGGGGGGTGCTTTTTGAGCTGTCTTCCTAAGAGATTTTCATAAAATACAGCAAGACAGACAGTGATTCTGTTGGTCTGGGATCAGGTCTGGGATCACTCCCAGACCTGTACACACGGACCCACCTCTTGTGGGACAAATCCAGTTCACAGGATTACACAGAAGCTTTTGACTTGACTAATTTGCAGTAGCATTTTTTCCTATGACATCTCTTTTGCAGTGTTTTGGGAAGCAGCAAACTGTTTTTAGGACCACACAGCTCATTCAAAGCTAGTTAGTAAGGGCATGCTGATCTACCTACAGGACTGGCCATGTACCCCTTGAGTATTGCCAGCACTTGTGGCAATCCCAGGAGGAATGCTTGCAAAAAGTCAGGTATGAATGAGTTTTGGGATGTGTGATTCACTAACCAAGGGGGAAAACACTGCACCTGGCTTTAGAAAGGAGGAGAAAGTCCACATGGACAAAGATAAAGCAGCCAGTGGAAGCTCAACACCATGAAAAATTCTCAGCTGAATTGTTGACAATCAGTGACTCTGAGGGCATAAAGGGAAGGAAAACAGCCAGTGTGGATTTGTGAAGAGCAAATTGTGTCAAACCAAGTGAATTTCCTTCCCTGGCAGGGTCACTGGCTGGTGGGTAAGGGTATGCTGTGGAGGTGTTATATCTTGGATTCAGAAAGATTTCCAACAGCATGAGGCTGGAGAGGTCTGGGCAGCACTTTCAGAGATAAAACTGGAATTCAAAGCAGCCCTGATAAAACAAAATAAAATGTAACTAAAATCAGCAGGGTGAAACTCAGTGAGAGGGCAGCATTCAGGAAGGAAACCTCAGGTGCCCAGAAGAAAGCCAAGCTGGGCAGATGGGCTGGGCTGCAGCACAAACCAGTCTGGGAGCCAGAGAAAAGCAGGGATCAAGCATGAATTGACAATGTGATATTGTTGGGGAAAAGGCAAATGTCATTCTGGGACATGCCAGCAAGTGCTGTAAACAATTGCTGCACTCTGCACTGCTTTGAAGAGCCCTGAGGTGCAGCCCAGTGCCCAGACCTTGGCACCAGGCTCTGCAGAGGGTTCAGGCAGATGGGAACATATAGGGAAGAGGAGCAAGAGGAGCTGCAAGGGACTGAAATGCATTATTTATGGGGAAAGGATGAAGGAGTAATTTGTTTAGGCTGAAAAAAAAGGGTTCTGCCATAAATAATACACAGAACAATATTAAATGAGGAAATTCATGGGGTTGCTGGCACGGGGCAGCTACGCTGGTGATCTGTGAGAGACATCAGGCACAGAAGTGGGGAACTGCTCCAAAATGCTTGGGAACAAACAGGCTGCCAGGGACAAGGCAGATACGCTGGGGCTTGCTGACCTCCCAGGGCACTGCTCCATAGTCCCACCCTCCTCCTGAGCAAGATCCAAACCCACCAGGCTACCACCTTCTGTGAAAGCCTGCTCTGAGCTGATACCTCTGCTGGAAGGAGCAAAGGGGACAATCCCATGCTGTACATTTCAATGTATGACTCCCCTGAAATGCTGAGCCCCTGAGGATGCCATGATGGGCTTTGGGCATGCAGGGTGGGAAGGACAGGACCCTGCTGTCAGTCTGTCTGCTGCCATGTGGCACCCTGGGCTGGCTGGGCAGGAGTGCAGCAAGGATACTCTCCTGCAAAAAAAAAAACCCAAAACCAAACAAAAAACCCAAGCCAACCAACCAATCAACAAACAAACAAACCCCAAAATTCAAAATCAAAACCAAACCAAAAACAACAACAAAAACCAACCAAACAAAAAACCAAAAAAATCCCCCAAACTCCCCAAAAAGCTGAACCAAACCAAACCACAACCACCAAAAAACCAAGAAGACAACAGCAAATAATTTCTGATTATTGAAGCAAAGGACATCTGCAGGTGGGTTAGCTCCATGGAAAGAGTGAACCAATGAGCTGAGAGAGGCTGAGCTGGAGGTTGCTGCTCTTGTGCAGGTCTGAGCTCCTATGAACAGACACCAGTCTGGAGGGTGAGGGCAGGGTATCTCCCTCCCAGCAATGGTCTGGGGTTTTCTCTGCCCAGTGCCACTCATTTTGGGGTGGGAGGGTGAGGGCCAGATCACATGTGTCTCTGGCAGTTGCCAAAATCAGACTTGCTTGCTTGCCTTTGGAAAACCCAAATCTCACTCACCTTTCCTGTGCTCCACATGACTATCTGGGTCTTTTCTGAGCAATCACAAGGTGAGCATGAACTTTGCTTGATTTGCAGATCATGGCAATGAGAGCATGGTGTCTCCATTTGGCTGGTGCTGCAGTGTACAGACCAACAGGTCCAGGGATTTTCCTACTCACAGGCTGCACCTTGGCTCCTTTTACACTGCCCTTCTGTCTTCCCTCACCCATACACCTCTCCTGGTGAAAGAAAGTTTGTGATAAACGATTCAAGACCAGTTCTGGAACTGAGGAGGGATTTTTTAATTGATTTCTGGATTTTTCCACAACTTGCTGTTTTCAGACTAATTTTCTGAGCAGCTGTCCTCTGTGGGCCAGGATTGGATAACATTAGAGAGTTCCACCAGCCTCTGACTGTGGTCCAGCCCTAGGCAGGTGTGAACCCTCCCCAGCTCATACCAGAATACTCAGGGCTTTTCAATCCAGCAGTAAATCTGCAGCTCTGTGATCCTACCCAGGGCAGAAATGTCTTTCCCATCAAAGGACATGATTTAACGCATGTCTGCTAAGTTGTGCAAAGCCTTGTGTTTTACTGCTAGCACATCTTCTGGAACTGTGCATCCCTTTGGATTCTCTTGAGGGGTCCCATTCCAACTTGGGGAAGGGCAGGGGGAAGTTGTTTCCTCAGGGAAATGAAAGATACCCTCCCTGCCCTCACCTCCATGACTTCTTCCTCACAGGGAGCAAGCTGGGTGTACAACCAGGCTTTCTGAGAACAGAAGAGAGGCATGTGACAGTGCTTTTAATATCTGCTGCTTTTCCCAGCCCTCCCTTGAGTTTGTTTCCTATGGTTTTACACAGTCTCCAGCAAAGAAAAGATTTTTGAGCAACCCTTTGAAAATCCTCCTCCCCTGTGTCCAGGGAGATAGCCCTGTAAGACAACACCAAGGAACAAAAAGCACTGTGGGTTTCCTAGTCCAAGGAATACCCTTCAGCTTGAGCACACATACCCATGGAAGGTAGAGATCAAATAAAGAAAACAGAGAAGCATCTCAGTTATTCTAATTAAAACAAATGCTGACTCTCACAAAGTCCTCGTTTCCATCGATTGAGGTGCAGCCTTCAACTCACCAGGAACTGTGAGTCTGGACAGCTGCTTTGACAGTCCTGGAAACGTCCCACTGTGTTCATATTCTGGGTTATGAAACTCTGCAGTTGCTCCAGGCTCAGTGGGTTTGCTTTGTTGTATTACATTCTGGACTTCACAGTATGCTGTGCAGAAGAAACACAAAACAAAAAATTGCTCAATATTGGGACCCAATATTCAGAAACTGAGGCTCTGTCCCCCATGATGTGTGTCAATATGTCACAAAGAGTTATGGAGTTGGCAGATATCTTCATTCTGCATTCTTTGAGCCTTCTGTTCCCATACTGGCTCTCAAATGTGAGGCAGCTGTCACAGACAGGGAAGCTCTGGCTCTTCCACAGCCATGGACATTGGTCTAAGGTGATGTTGCTGAAGTCAATGGAGCATTACCACAGGTCTTTGCACAGAAAATAACTTGGGATATGTGCTGCACATAAAACATCAGTGTGTAACATAACATGGGTAACACATTTTCAAAAGCTTTTGGTGTAACTTCAGGACTGGATGGCAAAATCTGTCAAATATAGAATTTTAAATAAAGACCCATTGTGAGATGGAAGATTTCCTAGCATTAAAAAAATGCCGGTTGATTACAACATTCAAGAACTTCTTCACTTGAAGTCTATAAACTAAACCATGCCAGGCACCCATGATTCCCATAACTGCATGGGAGATGGAATTCAGGGAAAAAAACATCTCCCAAGGAGGTGGCAGAGACCAATGTCATCTGTCTTCTCTTCAGTACAACATTACTGTAGGAGGATGAAAAACTAGGGGTCTGCTGTAAGGCTGAGAATTTATGGTCATTTCCAAATAGTTGCATGTCATTGGTGAATCACACTTGTCACACAAATTAGAAGCAGGTAACATCATGGTTTCTGGATGGACAGAGGAATGTTGTTTACAGCTATAGATTTTTTTTTTTCCTGGAAAATGCTGGCACAGATTGACAAGAATAAGTTCTAATTTATGCCCAATGTTGTCTTGGACTGGTCAGATAAATAAGACCCTAAAAAACCCTGACGAAGTGAAAAAATAATTAAATGTTCATATTTTAAGGATGAAATGCTATGCTTTCATGTTTGAAAACGTGGTTCCAGTTTCATTCAAGTACATTCAGGCACAAAAAGTCATTTTTTTCTAGTCACAATTTTTTTTTCACTCTTTGGTTCACATAAAACACTTTGAATATTCTCATTTTGGGGCAACATGAAACAAATGGTGGTTTAATTCTTTCAGTTTTGTCAATTAATTGAAAAAACCTCTAATTATCCAATCTTTATTTGAAGGTCCCATGCATTGTTTTAATGCTTCAAAGCCTGTCTGTTTTCTAGCAACTGTGAGTATTTCAGACAAGGCATGTGTGTACATTTATCTATAATATAAATTCTGGCACAAAACTTTAGTAAGATGGGAAAAGTTTTTGGATTTATGAGCTGCTTTGCTTTGTTTTGCTTGTTCAGTACCTGACTGAAAAGTAAGAGTAACTTAAAGAGGACTTGAGAAGGATATTTTATTTTAACCTAGGATTATAGTTGCTTTAGCTAAAGATGTATAAGATGAAAGTCTAAATTTGTGCTTTCTGTCTCTGTCTAAAAAAAAAAAAAAATCAGATCTGATCTTTGTTCCAGAAGTTTTGATGGTATTATGGATATTTTTTTTATTTGTCATTTACACTTGCCTGTGAAGTGCTAGATTGTCTGAGTCCTTAATGGTTATTTCCATTAAAAAGTAGTCACTGACTTATGTGAGCACTGACAGAAACCAAAATCAAAACTGTCACCAGAACAGGAGACAGATTGAATTGACACTGGGATATCTCTTCAGCAGGGTAGCATTTCTGGCCCAGTGAAGAGCAAACCCTCTGACTGAGCATCCCTTCCCTCAGAGCTGCCCTGTGGTCACCCTGATTTTTGTGATGCCACCCCTTTCCAGCTGTCCCGCGAATGCAGCACCTTCCAGGAACGCAAGATGTGGGCGAGGTTTTGATTTGTCAGCTCCAGAAACCACATGAGAACTGAGGCAGTGACAGAGCTTTGGGCCTCAAGGAGATAAAAAGGCTTTGCTCTCCCAAAGGTCACACATCACATTTTAGATCAGCTAAAACTTGTTCTTGAGTCTGTGGCTGGGTAAAGAGCTGCCCCTGTGCCCTGTCCTCCCCTGCCCACAGCAGGGTCACCACAGCTCTGCCCTCTTGGCCACTCGTGTCCAAGCTGATGCTCCCAGGAGCAGAGAAGGAACTGCCCAACATCACTGCAGAAAAAATAAAGTCTTTATAAACCAGAGGAAGGCTGATGTTAAAAGCTGAAGCTTGGAGGATGGTGTCTGTGAGAGGGGAAGGATTAGATACGGTTGTGTCTTACCCAACCCTTGGTCTCTTCAGAACATGCACTTTTTTCAGGGTATTTTGTAGCCAAAAAAGGTGAAAGATAAGCAGTTTTAAAGTGCTGGTGTGTGTACAGGATGTTCATCCCACCCAGGCAGCTCTGCTGGGAACAGAGATTCATCCACTCATCTCTTTCCCTAGCAGATAAAAATGAATGCACAACAAAATAATGATATCTCCTACTGGTGATTCTGACATGAAAAATATGTGATGTGTGTGTCAGGTATTCCTAAACAACTCACATTCCTGGAAATAACCAGTGGAAGTAGAGAAGCAAATTAAAATGTGATCGCTGGACAAAACCAACCAACCAACCAAAACAAAACAAAACCCACAAAAAACCAAGAAAACTAAAACAAATATCTCTTTTCCTTATCTTTTTACAAAGCCATTTTTATATAATTTATTTCCCCCAACACCTGAAAATTCATGTTTGTATTTACACATACTGTGTACAAGCTTTTTCCTTTCTCTCCATCATGATTTCAATGACTATATGGGACACAAGAGTGTTTCTTCCTTTAATCCAGTTCTTCCTTCAATTTAATTCCAAGGTTTACAGAGCTAAAACTGCATTTGTCTTCCACATACTTCTGCCTTGGCAACATCTGCTGTGGTATGAGAGCATTAGCTCCCCAGTGGAATACATTTGTGGCTCTGGGTTTATTATCTCTCAGACCAAATATCCCACTTGGGCTACTAGTAAATTCAATGAGAAACATGTCAGACGTGTTGGATGCAAAATTTGCTATATTAGTGTCAAAAATAGGTGAGATTAATCCTGGTTTTATGAAAGTCTTGCTGTCTTCTGAAGGGCCAAGCTTTCACTTACTGTGGTTTTTTCTAATTAGTAGACAGACAGTGCCACTCAAACAGAAATCTTTCTGTCCTTACTCCTCTCCTAGGAAAAGTCCTACATTCCCAAAATGCCACCCAGCTAGCCAGAGATAGTAAATTTATGTTCTATTTCTTTGGACAAGGCAAAAAATAAGAAATAATTTATTTTATTGCCTCAGAATTGTGCCAGCTGCCCCGGGGTAGCAGAAGAAAAAGCCATATTGTTCCCCAACTCAGCATGCCCTGCTTTGAAATGATGCAGCAAGACATAGTGGCTTCTCAGAGCAGAACTGCACATTATCATTTAGCTGGATGAATGCATGACACAGAAAAGTTGTTCCTGATTAAAAACAAATATCCAGCATGGCAAGAAAATGAGTAAGGATAAACAGTGATTAAGTGTGATATGTCTGAAGGCTTCCCACAGTATAAAAGCCATATGTGGGAGGCAAGAACCTAAAATTAAACTCCTAACAGTGTGAGTTGAGGTTTTTGAAAGAGGCACCTGACACAATCCAAGGGGGAAAGTTTGAGCAGTTGGCTCATCGAGGGTGGTTCTCACCATTTTCCCATGATCTGCACCTTCTTTCTCCCTCTGTGCTCATCCAAGCAGGGAAACACCATCCAGGGGTCAGCCCAGACAAGCTGATTTACTCATCCCTCCAGCCCTGCTCATCCAGAGGAGTTCCTGTGTGGAGCTGAAGCAGAGAAGAAATTTTGGGCAGCCCTGGCTAAAGCATTCAGGGCAAACCCCAGCCCTGGGAGGCTGAAGGTGGTACAAATGCTAAAGCCAAGTCATCCCACTGCAGCCCAGCCAGCTAAAGCCCTGCACCACATGCTCCAGGAGGAGAGAAAGAGCCACAGATTAATTGCAACAAGCAGTTTCTTGGGACAGCAAGGAATTAACACACGCCCTTCCTTGAGAGCAATTAGCTGGTGGTTGTCTCTCTGGTGGCAGAGAGGCCTGTTTGCACTTAAGGCTGCCACTTCTTATTCCCTTGGTGGTGCTGCAGTCTTGGATTCCACAAAGAGCCTGTGATCCCAACAGGGATCTGGCTTTCCTGACTCCTGGTGGTCTCAAGGACAGGCAGAGTTCTCGGTGGCATTGCTTGCCACCCTCTGCCATGGGACTGAATGTCCTTCCAGAGGCTCCCTCCCTGACAGCAGAGGAGGAGGAGCCTCTGGTTGTTGGGAATGCAGTGTCTCTCCACGACAAACTGTTTGCCCTGGCACTCACACCATGTTTTTGAGGTAGCTGCACAATCAAGGGCTCGTTCACCCAGACCAAATCTAGTAGCTGCAAGTTACTTTAGCTTGTTAGTTGTTCCAGTGTCTTCCCCATCAGTCTTCATTGTGGACCCAATCAAAAACATCTTCTCCTTTCTCCACTAAGGAAGAGAGAAACCAGACACAGTCAAGGTACATGTGTTAGCCACTGGGAAATCCTGAAGTTTCTGGTTTTCCCTGTAGTGCAGACAGCCTGATTCCTGCTGCCCAATACCCTGTCTCAAGGCCTTTGCAGAGGCCACAAAGCAGCCTGGAGGCTTTTCCCCTCCCTCTGGACATGTCCAAGGAGTGAGACTGAAATCACTTCCATGACCACCCTTGCCTGCACAGAGACCTGCTGTGACTGAAGGAATTCCAGCTCAGGCATAAGGAGCCTGCACATAACACATGTTGCAAAACAAAGGTCTAAATTTACTCTACTGAGAGAAACAGTGGAGACACAAACATTGAGGGGGCCACCAGAACTTCCAGAACATGAGCAAAACTTGCCAGGCTTTTGTTACTGACCCCTTTACCAGTTAAACAGTTTTCCTCTCTTTGGGTGGAGAGACTGTCCCCGGCCAGGGTGCAGCACACTCAGCGCACCCTTGGCTCTGTTTTGGCAGCCCCAGGGCCCAAGCTGTGGTGCCTGGAAGGATCCTGCACAGCCCTGGGAAAGGCAGGGAGCTCCCTGGTCCACACCCTGCTGCAGGATCAGCCTCTGCATTCTGCTCCCACAAGGAAATGCAGTGACTGGATTTGTTACTTGAAGCTATCACCCACCCATGTCAGACGTGAAATTAATAAACATTGGGATGGAGAGCCTTTCCCTTCTCTGCCCATGGAGGAGCTGTCTTCATCCAACTCTGCGCTGCTCCAAGATGAAGTCATTTTGGCTTCCTGAGCTTTAGCTATTTGAGATAACAAACTCAAATTCCTTGGTCATCCTAGGGCCAAACTGTCTTTGTTATGGCTTCACTCTCACTCTGAACTGTGCTCTTGGATTAGCAGGACACAGAAGCTGCTCCCATACAAGGCAAATTTACTCAATGAGATGTTGAGGAAGGGCAAGAGGTGAAATTCAAGCATTATCAGTACAATTTCCATGCAGTGCCCACACAACTGTTAACAGGACAACTTAATTATTGTAAAGCACAACCAAATAAACAGATAGAAAAGCGTGCTGGGGTTTGCATTGGTGCTCACAGGCTGCCCTCTCTTAGTCACATCTGTTTATTGAGGCTGGACACAGCAAAGGGATTAAGGGAAAGAGCTTCCAAAGATTTAACTGTTACTAGAAATGCAGGCCCCCAGCATGGTCCAAAATCCAAAAGGAGCCTGTCTTTTTTACCATCTATGTTGCACATACTATTTTTTTTAGGCAGGTGAGTGCACCTTTCTCTGTGTTACATCACAGATGTAGCTGGGTAACCTGAAACCTGAATTTTTGAGCCGCACTTCCTTAGGCAGAGAGCAGAGATGTGAAACATAATGAAACACACAACCAAGGCATTGTAAGTATCTCCTACTCAATGTGGCCTGCTCTAGGCCAAAAAAGTAAGAAATATTTTTGAAAAGTTATCCAGAAAATATTGTTGATTAATGAATGTTTTCAAAATAATGAACTCTCAAGGAAATACATTTTTCAAAAAAAGATATGAAATTTATCAGGTTATTTTTTTGTTGACAAATTATTAACACAGCTTTTTCAAGTAGCAACAAAGGATTGTATGAGCTGCTTTCCTTTAATTGTCCTGTAATTACCTCTTGGTTTCCCAGTTGTATAGAGAGCTTTTTCTCTTCATTTGAGCTTAAAAGAACCTTCCATTAAAAAAAAAAAAGGGGAAAAAAAAAAGAAAAAAAAGGATTTGAATTGGCTAGCCTGAATATGATTAATTTCCATCTGTTTCACTTATCTTAGTCACAGTTGGCAGCAAAAAATTGGGATCCAGAAGCTTGTCCAAGGGGAAAGATAATAAGTCCAGTAGTCCAGTTGACTTACTGAAGGCATCTGTTTACCTAATAAATTAAGCATGGAGAAAAAAACCCACCAAAACCATAAAGAGCTGTTCTCCTGAAGGTAGGGATAACCAATATCAGGAATGGAGCTCTTTGTGGGTACCCCTCACAACATTTCTGGACAGCAGCTGTTCACAAAGTGCTTGGTCAGAGCTTTGTTACCTTTATAAGTCCAGTACCATCATCATCATCATCATCATTATCATCATCATCATAGTGGTCTCTTTCACATGTCAGTTCTCCCCAAAAAGCTCACCTATCCATAAGGTTTAAATTCTTGAGGCAGTTGTGACTCCTCTGATTGTCATAATTGATACATCTGCTGTCTCCTAAAGAAACTATTGTCACCCAAAAGGTGCTTTCTGTTCCTCAAAAAAAAGTTGCCAGGATTATCTTTATGGAGACATAGTAGAAGGTTTAACTCAGACAAACTGAATTTGCTCAGATTTGTGTTGGCCATACAAACATGTGCCAAACTCTTTGTGTGTGTGTGCACATGTGTATTTATATCTATGTATATCTATGTATATATACACACAAAACCAATATACATACGTATTTTTATGATCACACAGGACATATTTCCCTCCAGTTACATGCACATACCTCAAAGTTAAGTCTGTCACTGTTTTTTCTACTATTTTGCCACCAGACAGAAGCTTAGAGATGTTAAAAATCTTTCATCCCTAGAAGAGAAGAAACTGATGAGTTCTGGGCAGATTAAGGCACCCACAGCTTGTGAGGAAGCTGAAGGTTTGTGGGGTTGCTGCTCCCAACTCAGTGTGTTTGGCAAGGCAACGAGGGAGAGATCATACACAGAGGTGCTCCAAAACAGGACCATTAACAAAACCTGAAAGAGAAAATTCCGCTTCTTCTTTAGGGTGAGGCCATCTCTTATCACTCTTATCACTGTGTTTTTAATCAAAACCATCCTCTGGGGATGATCCTTCTATTTCCCAGTCTCCTGCTATGAGCTAGCACTAAGATTTTATGACCAGCTAATGTAGTCTGGGATGGTAAATGCCCAAATTCCTCACTTTCCCACCATTTCTTTTCCCTGTCCTAAGGAATCAGAGCGTGGACAAATCCTCACTGACGCAAATGCTGTGGTGTAGGAAGAATGTTTACCACCAGGCCATGCTTTGGAATCACAAATATGCAAGAATTAGCATCTATAACTCTTCATAAACATTGGGGTTAATCTCCAGGGTTTACAAGGCTCTTTAAATGTGTTTTAATAGGACAATATGTTTTAGAAAGGACCCATCCAACACTTCACATATCAGTGAAGTTTACAGGAAGGTAAACTGAGCTGGGGTAACAGTTCAGATGTACAGCCAGGGCCCCAATGAGAATGCCAAAGTCAAAGTAATAAACTGATTTGCAAGTCTAATACTTCCCAAATTGCTGAAGAGCGTTCCAAGTCTGGCAGGACAGGCGGAAGGGAAAAGCTGTGGGAATTCCACTGTTGTCTCTCAAACCCCAAAACGTGGGAGGATCAAATCACATTTTCAGCACACAGTGATGAGCTGGATTACATCTGCTCTCTGCCCACCTCACCCAGCTTGGCCACAACTTTGCTCCTGGGACAGTCCCTGGAGGGGACCAGCACTGCCCCACAGAGTTTGGGGCTGGTGAGAGTAAACAATAATGGTTAAATAAAACAGAAGGATCTGCAGACACCTGTGTGGGCACCTGTTACAGGAAAGGAAAACTGAGCCCCCTGACAAAGCTGCCATTCTCCACTGATGACATAAAAGTTTCCTTCCAGCTTCCTAAAACCAGGTGAGATGAATCCTGCCCTGGGTTTATTTGAGCCTTGAGTGCCTACTTGCTTCAGGCAGATTCCACCTGAACCTACCTGAGCAGGCCATGAGCCCCAGGTGGATTTATTCTAGAAAATGATTCTTAAGATGCCTGGGCTCAGCCTCACCATTGCCATTCAACTTTTGTTTGTACAAAATGCAGAACAAGCATGTGCTAATAGATGACCAGTTTGTTTCATGTTGTATTGTTCTTTCTGTGTTTTTCACCCTGAATATCAACAAGAAAATAAAGTTGAGAATTTTTAGAAGTGATACATTCCCATTAAATCAACATGAAAACCAGCCAGAGAATCCTAATAAATAGGATGAATGAGACACTCAAAGAAGAATGACTTCATGTTTCCCTTCTTTATCCTAGTTATTGCCAAACATTGGCCAAACCTAGACTATTTTTCCACATCTCAGTAAAGACCTGAGGGGACTTTTTGGAGGGAGCCAGCCAATATTTTAGCTGCATTTGCTATTGTTTCTGTTTATCACTTGGGTAGACTTGCAGTAAAAGGATGATTGCTTCATTATAATAATTCAATCTGTTCTGAGACAGGCTGTCTCCTGTGTTACGTGAGAAACAGCTAGAAGCTTTATTTCATAAGCAAAACCACCACTGGCCATTTTAAAATACCAAGAGCAGCTGTCATGACATTGTGGCTTGGCTGGTTCTGTTCTCTGGTGCAGGGGCTGTGGTGGGATGGGGAGCCTGTCTCAGGAAGGGTCCAACCTCTCTGACTCACTGGAGCAGAGGGGTGACAAGCAAGAGAAGATCCAACCATTCATTTAGCATCAAATCAGAAAGTCTGGCAAAAAAAATAACCTGTAATTGCTCAGAGAGTGGATTGGGAATGATTTTTACCCCTTTAGAAACACAAGTTTGACCTGGTCACCATGGCTGAAGTCTGGCAGGTAGATTTCCATGGCTGGAAGGTTTCCAAAATCTTTATTGGGTATTTCAGGAGGATCAGCTGAGCACCCTCTGAGCAGGGCTTGCACTGTTGGTGAGAAGGGTTTTGGCCTGCTTCTAAATTTCGAGCAACTTGAGAACAAACATTCTGGAGTGGGTTCTCAATGTCTAGTCAGTGGAGAACCTGTACTAAAGACCTAAGTCCAGAGAAGTCACTAATCAAAAAAAATTTGAGTAAATTGATGGTAATGACTATGAATTACAGGCTGTAAATGATAGCATCATGGTAAGAGAAGGACAAATGTAGACACCTATGGTCAACAAGAGCTTTAAAAGTATGTTAGCTACAAATGGGATCACTAGAAAGGTACCACATTGCTTCTAAATGGACAAAGTCTATTGGCTAAAACTGACAATAATAAACCCAAAGCAATAAAAATGATGAGTAAATGTTTCCCACTTCTGTTTGGGAAAAAGCCAGATAATGCACTGCATCTTATGTAAGAAAAACAAGCCTTTCTTTTATAACAATGCTTACTAAACTTGGAAATTTTTAATTGGCAGTTCCTGAATAATTTGCATCCAAAAGGGAAAGATATTCACTGAACCCCTGCTGCTGATTTTGAATAAGTCTTGGAACACTAGAGAAGTTACAGATGTGAAGCAAAGATAAAGTTGTGCCAGCACTTAAACAGAGTAACTAGGATGATGTGAATAAATATAGACTTGTCAGCCTGACACCAATCTGAACAAAATAATAGAATGGTTATTTGGGAAGTCTCTGAAGAATTACAGGGAGAAAATAGAGTTACATTAAAATTATCATGAGCTTATCAAAAACAGACCCTATCAAAATAATTTTATAATGCTGGAACATGAACATGTTTAATCAGTAAAGGTGATAGAGCTGATATAAATGATACTGTTGGACTGTTTTACCAGCTGGACTATTTTACCTCAGATAAAACTGTCCTTGGGGAATTGTCCAATTTCATGAGCTGAGTTCTTGGCTCATCACTGCTTAACTGTTCCCTGCTGATGGCAAATAAGAGAGAGACTGAGGGACTGGTGAATGGCAGAGCCCCTTTGCTCCTTAACTGTGGCAGAACACAATCAGAGAGGGCAAGGCAGGCCAGGTGAGTAGATTGGTGATTCTGCAGAGATCCCCAGATCCTGATAGAAAGTCAGACAAACTTCAGCTCAGGGTCTGAAGGGGCCAAGACATCTTTTGGCTGTGCCAAGCAGAGTCCACCTTGGAGCAGGTATCCACTGTGTTTCGCAATGGTGTGATGGCTCCTACGGTTGTTTTGGTGTTCAGAAAAAAAAATGGAGGGGATTCAGACAAAAACCACACTAACTTGATTAAGGATAGGAAAACATGCCTTATTCTGAGAGATTCAAGAGCTCAGTTTATGTGACATATCCAAAGGAAGGCTCAGGGATGACATGATCCTAATGAGTTACGGCTGCAGATGGCAGAACTTGCCCAAAGACAAAGTCCTTCACTCCTTGGACAAAAGTTTAACAAATGTCACGGTCTGATGATGGATAGATTCATTCTGATGGAAATAAGACATTGCTCTTCAGAGGGGAAAATAATTAACTGCCAGAAGTACTTACTGGTACTTGTTATTAATCAGTTTCTAATAAAGCCTGGAGTATTCCCTAAATTAAACAAACAAACAAAAAACCAAACAACAACAACAACAAAATCCTCAACAACTAATAAAAAAGGTACTCTAAAACATTGATATTGGGAATTTAAAGCTGACTTTGAAGAAACTGATGTAGGTTTCATGGGCTGTATTACAATGAAGATCATTCCAGAAGGCCCCAAGGTCTATTCTAACCCCCCAAAAATCTGAGAAAATAGAGTGGCAATGGTGACACATACTTTCTTTCAGTGAGTCTTTCAACCAGCAGACTGTCTCACCACTGAGACAATTGGGAAGACCCTGTTCTACACCTTAGAGTGCTCAACTATTCCCAAAGTTACTCTTTGCTTTTACCAGATAGATGCTCTCACAAACAAAATAAGATGTCTTAGCTAGTTCAACCATCAATTAATCAATGTTAAGCTTTTCAGCAGTTGTTCTTTTAATTTTGTCTTCACCACGCAGAAATTTCCTCAAGGCAGAAGGCTTAACAGGTCTTGAAAATCAGTGAATATTTAGTAATGAGGAAGGCAGAGATTCAAAACCATTCATCCCATTTCTTCATACTCCTCAGCTGCTCTTGTGGCCTTGTAGGACTTCTGGCCCACTGATTTTAGGAAGAAGCTGGACATGTCTTTGTGCTTAAAACTCAAGAACTGATCTGAGAGGAAGCACCTCTGTGAGCAGATCTGCTGCTCTTGGTGGGGAAGTTTCCACTTACAAGATTTGTTCTTTTATTTCACATGGCTTCGCAGCCCATCAATTTGACCAAGTCTAAAGTTCTAAATCACAATTCAAGCAAAATCACTGTGGTTTTCCCCTTATTCCCATTAAAAATCTGTGTAACTACCAAGTTTTCCATGGCTTTTGCCCAAAACCACAACCTGCTGCAAATTCATTGAAAAATAATTCCAAACCTAACCCAGATTAGTAACGCTTCCAATTAGGATAGCCAATTTTTGCAGTTTAGCAGAATAAAATTTGTCAGGTTTCATGTCTCTTTGGGAACATTGTGTTCTACTCAAACCACAATCTGACAAGAAATTATTACTGTCAAACTAAAGCCATTAAAAAAAAAAATCCACCTTTGCATTTTGTAAGCTCCGCACTTTGGAGTTCAGTTCTGCAGTTTAATTTTATCCTGTTGCATAAATATGGGAGGAACCTACTTCTAGATCCAGAAGGGTTTCCAAGTCATAGCCCTACCCAGATTGGGGTATTTGGACCCATATGTTCTTATTTGGATCCTTTGCTAATCTTTCCCTTAAAATGGAGGGTGTGATCAGATCATCTGCAAGTGTTTCAAGCTGAGATGTTTTCAGCCCTCAGCCTCCCCTCAGCTGAAAATCATTGCTCCTTGACTGAAGGGTAACTCCTAGCCAGGGATTCCCACTAGTGCAATGTGAAACAGGTTTGCTGGCCCACCCCAAGGATGAGAAGGAGATGAGAAGGGTGAACACCTCCAGATCTGCTCATTCAGGTACTTGTGATCATGCTGGACACCCCCTACATTTTTCCAAGGTTATTTTTTTCCTCCTGGTCTCTGCATTCTTCTCCCTAGGTAAGACGTTTGGAGACAGAAGCACAAGCTGATGATGACTGAAACCACACTCCCTGAGCAGGATGGCCCTTGCATTTTCTAGACCAAAGCACTCTGTGGTACTCTGCTTAAAAAAAAAAGAAGAAAAAACGGGTTTTAATCTCCTCATAAGGTATGACTGAAGTACGCTATAATATATAGGACAGGACTTAATCCTGAATTTATTTATTATTTTTTTCTTATTTCATCTGTCAGAAGAATGCCATTTCAATTATTTATTAAGAAAATTATGTTTTTCAAGGTGAATGCATTATTTCATTATCTGCTTTCAATTAGCTGGGAATTCACTATGTTCAGCCAAATGTCCATTCATCAACAAATTCCAGATTCCTGGCAGTCTGAGCAAATTCCCAATTTTCTTCTTTTATGGGTGCAATAAGTGAAGATATTCATGCCTCATGCTAAATTATGGCTGGGGTTAGACTACCCTGGAGGGAGGAAAAAACAACTGTGGAAGGTCTTGAAATACATTAATAGATGTTTTTATTGAAGTAGAGCTACGATATTTCAGAATATTTTTTCTTCAGGTGCTTTGTTATTGTTAGCTAGACACCCTCTTGCCTTTCTTTGTGGGCAACAATGATCTGAGCTGGTCACCCTCCAACATGTGTGCAATGGGCTCACAAGACACCTCTGGCAGCAGGGAGAGGGACAAAACCAATGGAAAATACATCTTGCACCACTGCAACTCATGTCCAGTTAGCAAATTCCCATTTTCATTGCAAGGCTGTGCAAATTATCTCCAGCAGTGTCACAGGCTGCTCCAGGGCCACCAGGACACCCTGGAGCATCAGGGCAGGAGTGAGCAGGAAAGAAGGACAGCATCCAACCATGTGCCTGGACACAGAATTAGGGTCTGCCTTGGAAATATTGTGCTGCTGCCCCTTTGTCCTCCTGCAAAGCAGGATCACTGAGCTGGGTGCCAGCTCACTGGCCCAGGAATCTGCTCCCAGGGAGGAGAGAGCCCCACTCTCCATCCTGGCAGCCTCTGGCAGAGGGGCTCTTTCCTTCACAAAGGGAGCGTGAGCACTCTTGAAAATGCAAACCTGCTTTCTAAAATGCTTCATGCCTAGAGGCACTTTTGTAATTGACACTTTGCCCTGCACTGGGCCAAAGCCCTTAAGAAGGAGTCTCTTGTGCAAAACAGGAGAAAGATTCTCTCCCTGCCAGCTGTTGGGATGGAAGGCAACCAGAAATGCTGCCCCACAATACTCTGAGCTCAGTTACTCACCAGGCACTGCTGAGAGTGGCACTTCTGTGTACAGTGTGAGTGCACAGCTCATGGGGAGAGCATAGGGGCTGGGTGATCTCACTGTCCCATCTGTGGAACTGCTGTCTCCTCTGGCTTCATCAGGTGGTGTCAAAAATCCTGTGTCCTGTCATCTCCTACGGGTCATACAAAGGCACCTTGGTTTTCTGCTGCTTTTCTGTTTCCCAGCTCAGCCACCACTGACCCTCTATATTTGCTTGCTCACCTCCTCTTTCCTCCTTTTCGCTCACAGTGGATATTTTCTGCTCCTTTTGTTCTCTTTTTCCAATGATTTGGGCTCAGCAATGCTTTGCTTACACTGTGCAGCAGCAGTTTTCAGCCTTTCTCATCATGTTCAGGTGTTTGCAGGCTCTGAGACAGGGTTCTCTTGTGCACTGTATTTTTCATCATGTGAATGAAGAAACAGAGCTCTGCCTCTCATTCCCCAGGTTGTGCAGAACCATCCTTACGTGGGCTGATGCCTTTCCCACCAGATGTAGGAGAGGCAGGAAGACAGGGGGTTTTTTTCTCTTGTGTGATTTGTGTGCACCTCAGGCATGGCTCTCAAGCAGGATTAGGCTGAGTTTTGGGGTTTAAGCTCTCTCTTGTCACTTCTCAGGGATGCAGAGTCCTGAGAGCCACCTCACCACACTGCAGCTCTGCCAACAGTGAGGGCTCTCCCAACAGGCAAAGCCATCACCATGCCATCAACATCTGTCTAATGTCCTACAGCCCAGGCAGCTGAACCCATGTGTTTATTTTACTGGTGGAATACACCTGCAAATTAAATATTGTATGATAAGCAGATGTTCACTTCTATAAATTGAGCAGCACACAAAGATTTATGGACCCCAGAGGTTCAGATTTAGTGAGTGGGAGCCAAGGTCACAACTGGACCTTCAGATTCAATAAATCTTGACATTACTGGAGCACTGGGGGAGGGGAGAAAAGCATCATTATAGACTTATAACAATTTTTAAAGTATGCCAGTGACGATCTGCAAAGCAGATGTAAGTCAGGCTGATTTCGATACATTAAACTGACCCTGCCAGGTAAGAGATTAAATACCTCAGGGTCTGAGTTGGAGTCACATATGGAATACAGGAGTGGAAATGATGATAATAAACCCTTGTTCACTTGGGAAGCAGAGGGGAAAAAATGCTCCATTAAAAAGAACAAATGTTTGGTTTTCATGCTCTAAGAAGGACACTGCTGGTAACATTAGTGGTGAATTTATTCTAATTAATGCATTAAATGACATATCTGTGCTGTGTTTTTCTTCCATGCAGTGCACTAATGAAAACCACTGGTTTAACTCTGATAAAAATGAAGTTCTGAGTGAGCAGAGTAGGTACCTCCTGGTGGACACCCAGATGGTGTCTCCCAGCCCAGAAGGCAGAGTCAGTGCATTCAGAGGGCTGGCAAAGGGAATAGATTGCCAGGAGTTATTCAGACTTTAATGTCACTTCAAACTCTGGGAATTGTGAAAGTTAGGGACAGCAAGGGGAAGGTTTTAAATGGGCACCACAATGTCCTGACATGGGTGTGTTATAAGCACCTTTCTAGGGGCAACTCAGAAGCCACTCCCTTGTGATAGCTGCAGTAAAAAAGTGCTAAGGGTGTAAATAGAAATGGATAAAGCCTGAAACACAGGAGGCAGCCTGGCTGTGAAGCCCTCCAGAGGAGTAGTACAAGTTTGTCTACTCTAGACTCCACAGCAGACCCAGTGACTCTTAGGTTAGGACAATCAAAGATAAATATCATCAGCCAACACGCTGTCACATGTGACCAGCTGCAGATGCAAACAAGAAAAAAAACCCACCAAAATGTTGTACTCGGGTTTTTTTCTCACTGTGGTAGCTGTGCATGTGAAAAACTGCCCCAAATTCAAGTATGTGAAAGCAGAGCTGTCTGAACCAGAAGAAGCCAGGAAGATGTAGGATTTGATGGCTTCTGTGGCAACTAAAATGAAAATTTTCGAGCCAAAGTGAAGTTATCATTAATGGCCAGGTGAGTGTGGGATATAATGTCTGCCAGCTATAATATAGATAATTCAGAAAGTATGACAGGCTGAAGCAACTGAAGATTTTCAAAGTGCTTGCACAAGGATGCTCCAGATATCCAAGAACAAGGTCCTTCATGCCCTCCTGAAGGGAAATCCAGTTTGAAAAATTGGAGTCAGGCAGGGGAGGTCAGTGTCCAGTGCACTGGCCTTTTTAGGCTCTTGTTCTGGATCAATCCTCTCACTTCTGGGCACAAGGCTCCTTTTCACTCTCACACCCCTGCATGCCAGACATGGGTGTATTTTGCTCCAGAGGCCGTAGTGAAGCTCATGATGTGTCCAGGCTTGCAAAAGGCTGCTCTCACCACATGTACAACAAACCTTCTGCCCACTGGTCTTACACGATCAGTGATGTTTTTTCTGCACCCAGCACCCAAGTGATGGGACGGAGGCACAGGGAGTGATTTCCTGCCCCAGTGCCACCCAGCAGTCCCCTGCAGTGATCCCAGTCACTACCTCCCCATGCCTGGGGAATTTTTCCCTGTGACCACAATGTCCAGGGTCATTAAGGAAAGATATTTCTCAGTGTTTTTTCCACTGCTCCTTGTGAAAGTGCCACACAAGCAGGGCAATCAGGTAGTGTTTACATTATCTGGCCTCTGTTCTTGTGTCTTTAAACACTGCCTGCAAAATAATTCTGTTTTCCATACCAAACAAGCACATTGTGGCCTCTTTGCAGGTGAGACACAAACTGTGGATTTCTCTGTCTTGGAATTTGCAAAAGACAGCTCTGGTAACTGCAACATCTTTTAAATGAGCCCCTGATGTCCTTAATGAAAAATTCACTTAGGTAGATCAATACCCAGTATCATTGTCCTGTATCAGACCAGGCTGCAGGTAACATGGGTTTAGTGGTTACTGTTCATCCCCAGAGGATTCCTAACCCCATTTCCCACTGCTGAAAAAGGCGCTAAAAATAAAAGTAATGTCTCACTGAAAGGAAGACTTTCCCAACAGCTGTATCCTTCAAAGGCTTTGGCCTTTTCTTTCCCCTTACCCTCTCCCTAGGTAGCCCTCTGGGACCCACGGTTATGTGGGATGCCAACTGCTCACTATTCATCACAGCCCTGCTCTCCAAGGGCCCATTGACTCTCAATAATTTATCACTGGATGCTTTGTGTGCTCCTGCAGAAATAAATCAGGGCTGGGAGCACCAGATGCTCCCGCATCCCCTCGCACCGTGCTAATTTATTAGAAAGGGGTTTTCTCAGCCCAGCCGAGGGGTGCAGGGATCTCCTCCACAAGGAGCAGTGAGGATGGGGGTTAAGGTCTGCTGAGCCAAGTGCAGAGAGTGTTGAGAGAGAGAGGCTTCAGCGTGGAAGCTGAACTTGGAAACCCTCTCAGGGTGAGCAGGCGGTCGGCTTTCCAAGCAGAGCTTGCTGGGACTGCGCTCCAAGAAAAATACATTTAGTCCTTAAGCGTGTATTTTTCCTTCTGGGCTCACGGTCTCTTTTTGTTTCTTGGACTGGGTCTCGCACCCGGATACAGCAAGTAAATACTAAGCCATAAATCACGAATTTGATGCTTGCTTTTCTTTCTTCAAGGTTGTATAATGTAATGGAAAAGATCAAGCGAATGCAAGGCTATTTTACGCTGCACATGCAGAGTGCAAAAGGCCCTGGGTCTCCTCCAGTGACCTCGCAAGAATGATAGGCCTCCTGCTAACACAAAGATCTGTTTTTCTGAGGCATCACACAAATCCTCTCATGGATTGAAGAGTTTCTCCTGTTCTTGTTTTCTTTAATGTTCTTGCAATACAGTTAATTTAACACATAATGACCCTTCATTCAAACCTTCTGCACATATATATATTATGGTCGTTTCATCAAATGTGTCTCTGGCAGAACAGGAAACACAAATTTCCTACATTCTCTCCCAGAGTCCTGAATGCATGTCAACAGCTTTTTGGTACTTATCACCCTTGGTCATTTCTCTTCTCCCCTTCAGAGGGGGAGGACCATGCCTGGTAACACATGGGCTTGCCTCTGACACTGGAGAACCAGGCTGACCCCACCTGGAAGATGGAAGAGTGCTGGGACTTCTTGAAGTTCTGGGAGCTTGTCCTTGAAATCCAGCCTTGCCAAATCCATTCTGTGCCAGCACTCCCTCACACAGCAGGGCCTGAAATCACACCACTGCTGCTCTTACAAAATCACCCTCCAGTCACCTGCAAGGGCAAGAGCCAAACCAAGAACACAGAGTTCATCTGACCCCCCAAAACACTGTCCAGGACAGTTCCTCTTCTCTAGCACAGTGCCCACCACCCAGGAATGGTATCATGGGATGGGAGCATTGCAGGTTCTGCTGATGCATTGGCAGTCTCTCTGCTCATCTCTGAGCATGTAAAATGGGATTTTAGAGGATGGTGTATCTAAATGACAACTAGTTTTTGTGGTGACAGCAAGAAAACTCTTCCCAGGTTTCAAGTCACTGCCACACCTCCACAGGGACTTCATACTTTTACAGGAACAAGCTGGCAAGTGGGTTGTAAACCCCCATTTCTGCACCACTTCTCTCCTCCTCCTCCTCAGAAGTTTCCATTTGCACTGACATTTTTCCCAAACTTCTACGCTAGGGAAAGATATCCAGTGTACATAATGCTAGCCTGAAGAGCTAAAGCTTGCCAATGTTATGAGAAAGCATAAGCAAGAGATTATAATGGGAAATGTTGGGCAATCCTGTCTTTACTGAAGGCAAAATCCCCTGCTGGGCCTGCCACCAAGATTAGTTCCAGATTTCCTTAGGTTTCTTGTGACATGCACAGGGCCTGTCCCAGCACTGCTTAAGTGCTGTCAGGTCTAATGCTCTCTTTCAGATCTCTCTGCTCTAGCATCAAGAGCATTATTTTGAGGAGATTTTTCCTGAAATCTTCACGAGACAACATTGGGAAATGCTGGTTAGTCAGTAAGACCATTGTTTATCCTCCTGGTAAAACACAGCTTCCGCTAAACCAGAGCCCTTCTCTCCTTGAAGATAAGTAAATGTTAGTGAAATGACTGTAAATCATGAGATTTCTGGTTAAGGTTGCAGCAAAACTCCATTTGCATCTTAACTCTGTTTTCTCTCATTTACGGTCTTCTTCAAATGTCTTCTTTGGCACTGAAAACATTTGTCTCAACCTAAAAGTGAACTTTGGTGAGGGGGAGTCTGAATAAAACCCCTACAGCTGTTTCTGAGTTATCCAGGAAGAAAAAAAAATGCACATTTCCCAGTATAAACATTGTCTTGGTGGAAGTTTGGGGCTTTTTGTTGTTTTGTTTTTTAAGTTCAAGGAGAACATTCCGTTTATTTAGAGTTAGACTATTTTATTTTATTCAGAAAGCAGCACAGCACATCTGTACTTCTTGGTGAGACACAGGGACACAAGAGCTTCTCTGTGAGGTCAGAACAAGGGTTGGTCTGACCCTGGGTCCTGTTTCTGACCGTGGCTGGTAGCAGATGCTCAGAGCACAGCAAAGAGGAACAGGACCAGTGCCATGGGGCCTTTCCTGGTGTCCCTGCTGTGCTCCCACCATTCCGTGATCACTGGGACTCCTGAGCTGGAGATGGAATTCTGTGTTTGACAGTCACCAACAGCCTGGTCCTCTCTGAATCTGTCTGATTTGGAGCCCCTCTGCCCTCTTGGCCTTTGCAGAATCTTGTGGTGAGGGCACCAGCATGAGGCAGCTACACTGTGAGATCAGCAAATCTTCACCCTCTTTTTAAACCTGGTCATGTCCTTGGGATACTCTTTGCTCTTACAAGAAACACTGAATAGGCTTTTTTTTTCTCTGAACAGGGATTTTTCATTAGCTGTTTCATCACCTCTCTCATGCAGCCCTCTTGGTCACAGCCTCCTTGTTCTTGTTTTAATTCCCTCTCTACCTCTGGCTCCCCCACATCCATTTTAGGGTGGTTGAAGCATGGCATGGCTTGGGCTCAAGGTTCATCTGACAACTTCCTCTCCTGAAAGTATCCAGTATTTAATTTGACTATTTTTTCCTTCCATTGCTGAAGATCAGAACTCTGCTTTCAGAGAATTTTCCATCAATATTCCAAACTCTTTTCTAAAAGGCAGCAGCATGCTGACTGCCAGCTGCTGGCTGAGCAGTGGTCATTTTGCCACTTCCCCTCTGTTTCATGACTTTGCCCTTCCCAGAGCTGGCTTTCTACTGGCATTTGATCTCCCAGTCCCTCAGCTGGGCATGAGTGAGATCCTCCTCTCTGGCAGTTCTGAAGAGTTCTGCACCATCCACAAACCTGGTTAACTCACTGCTTATCCCATCTTTATCCCAAACCTAACGATCATATTTGATCAACCCATTGGAGGATACCTACACATCTTCACTGTTTTCTAGACTGGAGCAGCTCCATGAGAGAACTTCTGTTGCCCTCATTTTCTAGCCTTCTGATATTTTGCATTCTTGCAACAGAGTTCTCACAAATTCTCATGTAAACAATGTATATTTTTTAGAACTACTCTTCTTTTGTTTACATTTTTCTCCTTGAGGAGGAAACAAATTGATGGACTGTAATTTTGACCAGTGCGGTTGGAGAAGCAGCCATCCCATCCTCCAATTCATACCCCTTGCCCAAAAATCTATATAAATGCAGTCAGAAAATAAACTTTCTTCTTCTCAGCTCTGAACTCAGCTGGAGTCAGTCTTGTTCTTTCGTGTCCTATAATGACAAACTTCAGCCCTTTTCCATCCACAGTTTGGCTCCCCAGTGTGCCTGGGGCAAAGTGCCATTTTTGGAAAGCTGGATGTGCTTTATCAGTGATGCCTTGCTGAGGCACATCCTCACTCACCTCTGCAAAGCCTGCCAACAGATTTGAAAAGCCTGCATCTCCCCAATAAAAGCAACATTTCTTTCCTCCCACCATCTCTCTCATGCACACAGGATCCATCCATGTCTGCCAGCTCTAACATGTGATAGAATTTTCAATTCCCTGAATGGTATAGAAGGTCAGCACATTAGTTTGCAGTTCTTAGGTTCGTTCTTGAATTATTTCTAGTTATACTTAATATACCTGGAATAAAATGTTCAAATGTGAAGTTTTATTAATAATTAAAAGGACAAGAAATATTCCCTGTAGACAAGGTCAGTTATGTGTGCTAATTTTGAACTCAGCTGGAGTCATTCTTCCACGAACTGGCCAAAGTATATCCACAACTAAAATACTGTGAAAGTTTTCCTTTTTCCTTGAATAAAGCATTGATTTCCACAAAACACATGGAAATTTTTCCCCTGTAAACTCCAATTTTATATTGACAATTTTCACTGTTATAATCTCTCATGGGTCAAACACAACATAAGACACCAAGTGAACATCCAGACATTGTCACATTGTTTGGCATCTGCAATTAATGCTGTGATCTGAGTTCGTAATTAGAGCCCTCCTACATCAGGAAATGCACCAGTGTTGTCTTGCCTCTAAAATTTCAGATATATTGGTACAGTGGTTGATGCCCCAAGCCTGTCAGTGTCCAAGGGACATTTGGATAACACTCTTAACAACATGATTTAACTTTTGGTCAGCCCTGAGGTGGTCAGGCACTTGGACCAGAGGGTCTTTGTAGGTCCTTCCCAACTGAAATTATTCCAGTCTAGTCTAGTCTAAATCAAACCTCCCCCTGTGCACATTCAATCCCTGGAACAACTGTGCATATTCATTGATATTTTAGCGTATTTTCCTTCAGGCTGATTATTCCCAGTTTTGCAAACCAGAAATTTGCATACTTTTAAATTGTAGTCAGATGTATAACATTGGGCAAAACCATGAAAGTCTATATTTGATGTGTTTGTGTGTCCTGTACACCCCAGCACACGTGTGAGTATGCAAAATACTCCATGAGCATTCATGCAGACATTCGAGAGGATAAACATATAAACAAATACATATGTACAGGAATTGTGGTTTGGGGCTTTTTTCCTGAAAACTGCTAAATAAAACCCAAATATGTAGAAGTTACCTATAGCAGCAAAGGCATCAAGTTTTAAATCATGAACATAACTACAAATGTGAGAGCACTGCTGGTGAAATTAATGCAACCTCTCAGCTGTCTTAAAAATAGGCTCCCACTTAAATATTGTGCCCACCCAGGCCTTCAGTGAGCATCATCATGGTACCACTCAGGTAAATAAAAGCAGATTAATGGAGGAAGTGTAGGTGCTTTCCCCTCGCTCCCTCAAAATTGGCAGCACCACTGCACTGTGCAATCCCACAAGATAACACTGCAGGGCTGTGCAGCTTTGCCTCTAGCCCTGAGTCACTTCAGGGCTCTGTTTGTCTCTGGGTAATGTTACATTTAGGCCCTGAGTTTGAGGACTACTCATCTTCACTTCTCAGCTCTCCCAGCTGCAATATATCACTGGCAGGCCAATACCCCAACCCATGGGGGGGTGTCCCATGTGACACACACTAATTTATAAATGAGAATGATATCTGAATGCATCACATTTCACTGAAGAAAAACAAACCTTATGGACCCTTTTAAGGCCGTGATAAATTAGAATGTGCATGATACAAATATTTATCTTGCACCCTTATTGCAAGTATTTCCTTTTTGCTGGTTAATTTAATTAAGAGGTGTCCCTTTGGATTAAAACTTTGTAAGATGGATATCTTTTTCTCCAAGCCATAATTCATTTTGAATGAAGAGAGGAAAACTCATAGCTCCTGAACTTATTAATTATGATCTGAATTAAAATACATTCCTGGCTTCCTTGAACACTTACGTATGTTATGGGATAGCTGGGAGGAGAAACAAGAGGGATTATTTTTGTTTTCTTGAGGAGGACCTGATCCCAGAAACACTGCTGAACACGTATGATGAGGAGTTAGTCACAATGATTTCTTTGGCAAGGGAAAAAGAAGCAGAAACAAAAACAACACTGACCCAACTTTCCATCAAAGCAGAGGTGGGGGATGAGAGAGCGGGTATGGGATCATTCTTCTTCTCTCCCGAAGCCCAGGGTCTCACCTCACTCCAAAAAAGCCTCCCTGGGCTTGGCAGCCTGTAGCTGTGCAGGATACCAAGGACAGGAGCAGAAGTGGTCAAGCCTGCCAGGAGCAGCTGATGGCCCAGAGTTTGTCACCCTCCTGCATGGCTCTGGGACATGGGGGGGCCTTCCTTGTGTCCCCTCTCTGCACATCATCACCCAGTGCAGGACACTGGGCCACCAGGGAAGACAAAACCTACAGAAGAGCCCAGCTGGTTCAGCTGGCAAGTCCTGGGCATCTTGCCCCTGAAGACATTACCTGAGCTGTAGACCCAAAAGGAAAAGGTAAAGATGAAGACACAGGAGAAGAAGCTGTTTTGGGCTTCAGAGGGTAAGGATTTTATCTGGCTTGGGTTGCTGTGCTGATCTCTGATGTGCCAGTTCATCTCACAGCTTGGGACCCCTTCCTGTTCATCTCACATCTCGGGACCCCTTCCTGACTTTTGTTGGATGCACTTCCAGGGCAGTACCTGTGGATCACAACCAAACTCCTGCTGTGTCTGTGCAGAGATAACGAGGCTCAGGGAGCAGCTTTGCTGAACAAACAGGCATTACAGAGGGGTGATGACAAAAGTGTAGCTGTTCTTCCAAAATCTCTGCTTTGCCTCTGCTCACAAAGCAATTCCTAGAATTCCCCATCAGAAAATTAGTCCCAGCTCAGTCCCCACAGAGGGATGATTGATTTTGTGCCTGACTATCTCTTCCAGGTAGAATTTAGACATACAAATGTTTGGGAGATGCACCTATTTTGAGAGGCCTCTTCTTCCACAAAATTTTGTCTTTATAACATCCACCACCACTTCTGTGGCATCTGATGAGGGGTGATTTCAATAACACTCAAAGTAGAATAATTGAAAAAAACCTGTCATTTCCTTTCCTCTTTAGAGGAGAATTCTCTGATCAGTTTTGTGCATTGCGTCAATAAATCCTGTCACATTTCCTTTCATTACAGAGCCCACCAATACACTGTTAGCAGACTCATTAACAAGACAAGGAGCATCACTGTCAGAAGAAAAGGCTACTGAAATGTAAATACAAAGTCTAGCCAAACATCTCACTCATATAAGCTTGAACTTGACTCATTGCTGCAGGCATAATTGGAGGGGTTTCTCAACACATTATTCAAATTCATGTTGGAGCTGTTTTGCTTCCCACACCCCTCCAGCACCTGCAGAAACCTTTCTGCTGACCCTGAGACCCTTGGTGAGATTCAAGCCAGTGTTTGGTCAATGCCAGCTCTTACATCAGTGACTGGCACCTCTTCATGGCTCCCACGTCCCACTTTTAAAAGAATAATTACAGCAATGCTGTGAGTTGAATGACAAAACTCAAAGAAAAATGAAGATGTTTCCCTAGCAACTGTGTGCAGCAGTGTTTCCACCAGGCCAACATTACAGCACCACAGTCACAAACTGAAAAAAAAACCCCACCAGACTGAAATCTTTACCATTCGAATGGCAAGTGCAGCCTGGCAGAGACCGAGCCTTCCTTGGTCACACCAGCCAGTGCCCAACTCATAATGTGGCTTTCACCTCATGTTGAAAACTACTCTGGATAAGGAACAGCAACAGCTGTGAACAGAGGTTCAGGGAGCACAACAACCTCATGAAAATAATAAATTTTAAAACTCCTTAATTTCAGTATTGTTAAAATTACTGTTGATTGTCTCTTTCGCTTTCCATTCCTGATCCGTCTCACCACTACATCAGTGCAATTCCAGCTCATGCTGTCTAATGAGTCACCTTTGGCCATCTGATTTTCTTGCAGCAGTGGCTGTGAGTTCCCAGAGGGTGATCCAAGGCTTACTCACCCAACTGTAATCATCTCTGTGCAGCCAGTCTTTCCCAGTCCTTCTTGCTCATCATAAAATCAAGCCTTGGAAACAACATGTCCTGCTGCAACCCACCCTTGCTTTCCTGGCAGACTCAGAAATATGAAACAAATATTTATCTTGCACCCTTTTTGCAAGTATTTCCTTTCTGCTGGTTAATTTAATTAAGAGCTGTCCCTTTGGATTTTCCTCTGCATCACCCATAGCAGATACAGTGAGTGATGCAAGCAGGAGGAGGGAAGAGGCAACAATCCCATTACTGTGCTAATAAACCCACCTGTCTTCTGTTTACCTCCATCATTTTAACTGATGTGGTCCAGAACAAGGCAAATTTTTATGCTGAACCCTGCATTATTACCCTTCAGAAAGACAGTGACCATTTCACTCAAGGATGGTTTGAATATTTAGGCACACAGATGAACGGCTGCTGTGACATCATACTTTAAATCTTTTGGCAATGGTATATTATTTATTAGTTATACTCCTGAGATAAATGCAACATTATGCTGTATCATCCTGAAAATTATTTTTGTTCACCTGTGTAGAAAACCTCCTGCTCCATCAAATTGGGGTCTAGCTTTTTGACCTTAAACATTCTGAAAATGCTCCCCAGAGGTGGCCAACTGATTTCTTTCTTTAGCAGACGCATGCTCAGCATCACTAACATGTATTAAATTTGCAATATTAAATCCAAAAAAAAAGTCTCTTGCAGTATGATTTATAGCTTACCTCCTGTGAGAGGAGAGGCCTTTGGTACTGTGAGCCAGAGATGCCTCAAATGCCACCAGGGGCACAATTTTATAAAAAGATTATGGGGGGAAGTGATGCCTTGGGAAGGCTGACCTGGAACAGAGACTGGACAGAGCTAGAGAATAACGTAGATATTTATTGAAAGGCCTTTAGGGTATATCTTGGGCAGAACAAGAGCCTGACTAGGGCGAAAGCCAAGGTGGACTAAGAATGGTCACAAAAATGGCTGACTGGTCACAAGATCTTACATTTTTTTAAGGTTTTGGTCCATTTGCATATGGGGGTTTAACTGTCCAATTACAGCTCCAGGTTGTGAGGTCTCATCCTTCTTGTTCCTCCCTTCAGTCCACCCTTGTTTGTGCTGTTGGGCCTGAAAATTGTCCTTGGTCTTCAGCAGGAAAAGGATTTGTTTTGGCTCCCTACTCTGTGAAGAGAGCTGACTGGCACTTAATGTGAGGCTCAGAACTACACCCCTAGGCAGCACAGAATCTGAAAAACATGAAAACTAAAACTTAAGGCATCAGAAGTGTTCATCAACATCCACACACCAGTAGCACAACTTTTTCCCCTGCTGCAGGGTCTTAATGCTGATGCCATTTGTGCTTTCCATAGCTCTCCCTGTGTCATGCATCAGGAAAAGCTCAGCCTGGAGCTTTGCAGGGCAGGGCTCAGCAGGCCCAGAGCATCTGAAAGCCTCAACTGATGATGCTGGAGGAAAACTGTGCTCTCACCCTTACCCCCAAGAAAGGCAGCGTTGCCTCTAACCCAGGGAAAAGGGGAGGTTTGTGCCACTGAAAGGAGCAACCCAGCAGTGAAAAGAAAGATCAAAAAGCTGAAGGCTCTCCTTGGGGAGGAGGCAATCCTACAGTTGCTGGGCTTGCTTTGGGAATGCAGACCCCCATCAGCTCCTGAGCTGCACACAGGAACCTGAGCAGCCCACGAGACCCTCAGTCATCTGCAGACTTCAAAGGACAAGCTTCTAACCGTGCTCCTTCTTGGGTTTTCAGAGGATGGGTTGGGACTGGAGAAGTTCTTGGCCCAGTTATGGCTTAGGCCTGTACCTCCTTTGGAGCCAGCCACTCCTTTGGTTAAAGGGACAAGTGCATCTGTCACAAAGCCCCACACAACAATATCTGTAATACTGAATTTCGAGGTGGGATCTGCCACAATCTGACCCAGCCCTGGGACCTGGCTGTTGCAGCTGAAGCATGTTGGCTATCCTGAGACAAGTCAGGGATTTTGTGTGCAAGGGTAGGAATGCAGAAAAGCAAACGCCCTTTCCCAGAAAGCAGAGCCAAGCCCTGTTCCCACAGGAAACCCTGTTTCCCCGTTTCACAGAAATCAATGGTGAAACTGTTTGGGGCCTCAGGAGTGACAGCTCAGGTCCTTCATGATTGTTTGCCTTCAAAAAGGAATTTTGCTTCATTAGGATGCTGAGTCTTTCTAATTCACATATTTGATTTGCTTCGGGTCTTGTGCTGTCTTCATTTGATGCCTGACAAGAGGGAGTCAAAAGGGGCCAACAGGGAGTCAAAAGGGGCCAAAGAAGGAATCAAAAGGGGCATCTCTGACCCTGCTGCGAGGCCGTGAAACTTTACTGGAGAATGTTATGTGTGGGGTGAGAGGTGGGAGGCACATCCCCGATGGAATGCCCTCTCTGTTTGATACCATTGTGATGGAAACTTGAAACTTCAGGAAGGCCAATGAAATGGAAATGCCTAAGAGAGACCATTTTCTCACTCCTTTATCAGGCTTCTGTCAGAGCAAAATGTCTGAGTTTCTGCCTTGTTTGTGCTTTTCCAGAAAGCCCAACTCCCTCCCAGGCGTAAAGGTCAGGAATCCAGCAGCAGCGAGGTGGCAGACACGAATCCCAGCAGTCACTTGAGATGCTTACTCTGGAAACAAACTCCCAACAGAAGTGGCAAGAACAGGAGACCTGATGCAATGGTAAAACAGATGAAAACCGTGTGCTCCATCCCAGGGTGAGTTACCTACTGGGACAGGGGGTGCAGGAGCAGTGGCTCTGTGTGTTCCTCCAGCTTTTCACAACCACTTGGAGCCAGATGGTGAGTGAGGGGGGAAAAAAAAAGCTTCCTGCATTTTGATGAACTTGAGCAATATGATTTTAACAACACAGGAAGAAATGTCCTTCAGCAGCAAAGCAAGACACCAGACAGAGGTGGGTTCCTGGCACAAGGATTTGTTAGGCAGAACAATGCCTTACCACACTGTAAAATGAAGTTCTTTTGGACAAAGAAAAAGGCTCATTTTTAATTGAAAGTAGTTAAATTACTCACTACTCCCAGTCCCAAATGGAAAAAGGCTTGAGCTACAAAAGGTCTGCTTGTATTAATGTCCAGGTGAGCAGATGCACTTCCCTAAAATTCATGCTGAAAAAAAAAAAAAAAAAAAAAAAAAAAAAAAAAAAAAAAAAAAAAAAAAAAGAAGCCAGCAGCAGAGAAGTTCAAAAACTGTGGACTCTAGGGCACTTCAGTGAGGATTTTCCTTTAAAACAATAATAAATGTATTAACAATAATAATAGAAAAGTACACTGAAACCCAACTCTAGAGAAGATTTTGTTCCTGTTTCTCCCGAGGGAGAGGCAGGGTGAGGATATCAGCAGGCTTTCACATGCAATCCCTTCATGTAAATGATTTCCAACAGGAGCTCCCGCTCTTGCCTGCAGACAAAAGCAGAATGCATCATTGTTGCCAGACCACCTGGGACATGGGGAGGAGAGGAAATTTCCAGATGGGTTTTAGGACAATTCATTTATATTTATATAGCCAAAATAAATGTTGGTTTTTTGGGGTTTTTTTCCTGCAATAGCATTTCCCTTTGCTCTATCCAGACCACCAAGAGAAGAGGGAGGCACAGAATTTCTATTGCATTAATAGTTCTGGTGTTTACAGTTTGGGCTTTTATGAACTTGTGGGAGCTGTTTATTGAGTCATAAACTCTACTAATGGGAATATTATCTCTAAATTATAGAAGTACTATAGTATTTGGGTTAGTTAAAAGAAAGGTTTAAAACAGTTACACACTTACAGTTTATCTCAATTACCAACATGATCCCATAATGGGAATTTAATTGCTAATTGCTGGCTTATATTGTAGAAGAACTGCAATAACAACACACAATATATAGCCTATAAACATGTCCAGACAATTCTATATCACCTCCTTTCACTGCTACCTTCTTATATGGTTTGGGGGGAGTAGGGGGTGGTATTACAATTATTTAATTCCTAGATGCCTCAAATTAGGGATTCTTCTTTGTTAGGAAAGCATTTCTAGCAGTGCTTTGTGTGATAGATTTTAGCAAGCTGCCTGGACACACTCAGGTGGCTTCGAACAAACAGGACAGCCTTATCCACGTGCATAAATACTTCGGTAAATTAGATTCTCAGAGAGTTCTAATAAAGGAAATTGTAGTTCCATTTAAGTCAACCCAGATATTCCTGTTTACCCAGCTGGAGTGAAGTTTGAGCAAGACCTACCAGGCAGAGTCAAGCTCAAGCACAGTCAGGTCCACCTGATAAACACGGCACTGAATCTGCTCATCCTGAGCTCCAGAATACCCCAGGAGAGGGATCCTGTGCATGTTCAGCATGGACTCCTGGTCTCACGGACTTGTGGTCTCATGGACTCTGCCCATTCCACCGAGCTCAGCCCAGACTATCCACAGCTGGCCCATCCTACACACCAGTCACAACCTGNCTCATGGACTCTGCCCATTCCACCAAGCTCAGCCCACACTATCCACATCCTACACACCAACCACAACTTGCCCACAGGCAGGGAGCAGCCAGGGTCACCCTGCTTGGCCTCAGAGCTCCCCTCACAATGCCTGTGCACCCAAGGGTGGGACTCATCTCTCCCAGCAGCAATGTAAACATCTACATTTAGCTGGTTGTTTCCAATCCCTTCAGTCGGTGCAGAGGGAGGGGCAGGGATATCTAAATATCCCTGTGGGCTGGTCATTCCTTAGAGGTGCTGATTGCCCTTCCAGCAGTAGCACAGGACCCAGAGAGCAAGTGCAGGTGCAGACACCTGCATTGCCAGCATCTGAGAGCAGGGGACATGAGTATCACCCAGACACATTCTGATTTGGAAGTGGCCTTGTCCCACCTGCAGCACAGCAGCTCTGCAAAGGGTCTTCCTCTCGTCTTCCAAGGCAATGCCATCTTGACAGATTTGCTTTGGAAGTGGGAGTTCTCTCAAGTGCTGGCAGGTGACACAGTGAATTTGGTGCTGTTACAGATCATCCCACCACACTGCTTGCCAGGGATCTGCATCAGATTTCAGGTAGGTTTGTGAATCAGCTCCTTTACTTCTCTCTGTTCGTAGTTCTAAATATGAAACTATCCTGATGAAAGAGGAGAGCAGAGAGCACAGATGGCTGGGGTGAAGGGCAGATGAGGATAGCTCATTCATTTGTGTGTAATACATACCAGAAGAAACTTCCAGATTCAGAAATGACCAGAGAAATGTGCAGAGGAAGAGTTCATTTAATCAATCCATAACCTTAATATATTATAGGTATATGAACCTCCTAATCTTGGTGATGCTTCCTAGTTTTAAACTTTACATTGGAAACTGGCAAAGACATGGACCTTCCCCCACACCTCTCTCTGGCTTCTTTGACCATTGCCCGAATCAGGAGTGCTGCTTTTGACTGGGTCTGAGTCACTCCCCAAACTAACTACAAGAAGAAATTGATTTAGAGCAAACAATAACTTTAAGAAAGTCTTTTTTTCCAGATACTTGTCTCTCAAATGTTATCTATACTGCCCTCTAAAAACTAAAACTAATTTTTAAAATCTGACTGAACTCAGATTGGGGTACTTTTTTCCTCCTCATATTGTAAATTCTTCACAAACAAACCACTATCCTGTCTTTCTCACTGTACTGCAGCTTGATGGTTAAACAGTCTTGAAGAGGAAGAAATTCTTCAAGTAAACCACTGCAAGTAAATCTGCAATAGTACAGTTACTGAGGGTACAGGACATTATTGCTTAAAGAACTAATGTTTCCCTCCATGACACTGAACTGCAAAATGTTAAAAACTGCAAAATTCTTCCATTAGTTCCATGTCTCAAACCACAGGAACACTTAGAAGGGCAAGCACACACCTGGTGAATTACTGCTGATACATGAACTGCTGTTCTCTGAACGCAGTCAAGTGACTGAAAACATCCAGTACTTTGGTTTTTGTGGAATTAGGATCCCTGCAGCTTTCCCACAGCAAGTTTCCCTTTGGGAGGCAATGATGTCTCCTGGGCTAAAAGGACAAAACAGAGAGAGCTGACACAGCAGCGAACTGAACCCAAACTTTTTCCATGAAGTAGGATGAACTCACACCTGCACATGAGGAACAAATGCAGGAAGACTTTCATTCTTTCATTTGTGTAGATCAAGATCTGCCTGATGTTGGTGCAAATGGCTCTGCCTGGAAAAATACAGTAGCTGGCTTTATGATGAAGAAAATATTTGCCTGGTGAGGAACATCCATTTTTTTGCCCGAGCATATGTCCATAGCTGCCCATATCCAAGGGGGCCCAACTGCAGGTGACAGTCCAGGCACTCTGAGCCAGCCTGTTTGCAGCCATTTCCTTGTCAGCAGCAGCAGCAGCTCTTCCAGAGAACTTAGAGCCTCTTCTTCCCAAATGCCAGGCTGAGGAAGCAAACATTAACACTGAGCACACAGCAGAGCCCAGCCTTGGGAGCCGATGCTGTAATGTGAATCCCTCCGCTCCTGCCGGGCCAGGGCAGATACTTGTGGAAAGGAGATACCCTGGCTGCCCTGCAGAGATCCTGAGCTGAGATTAATGGCAACTGTGGGGGCTGCCTTTCCCTCTGTGCCAGGCGTGCTTGAAAGCCGTGGCCTCCTGCCATCTTGAAACATAACCCTGTGGTATTGTCTTCATTCAGGCCCCTCATCAGCAATGTGAAAAGAGAGAAGAAGCTGGTGGCAGGATTAGAGGAGAGGTTGAAATATTCTGGGCAGCATATGCTGTAAGTCACATTATACAAAGAGGATTATTGGGCTGCTCATTGGCCAGGGCTTTCCATTCTGGAAGCACTGCTGCTTGTAAGAGATAAAACCTGGTGAAAAGTGTTTATAGCATGTCAGAACACAGCGTATGACACACTGAGCACAGTGACAAGCAATGAAAATATTTTTCAGGCCCTGTCTGCCCTCTCCTAGGAGATTGTTTTGTGTTTGTCAGGGTTATGCAAGATGCATGGGAAAAAGGGAAAACCAGAAGTGAGACTAATAATTCAGAATGGTATTATAAACCTCCTAAAATTATCAACATCAGATGATAATTTCAACCTTAAAACTGAGTACATCAGTCTTGGAAGGCAGTTTGAGACTCTTGTTTTAGAAGTGAGAAACCACCTTTTGTTGTCCAGGTTTAATTCATTCATGACAAATTATACCCATTTTTTGCCTTAAGACTACCAATGTTCTTACCTGAACCAGATAATTTTCCTCACCTGGAAACAATGTATTTACAGAGAGCAAGGATAAAATTCAATCTGAGCCTTCATTTTATTACACTGAATAAGCCATGCTCCTTCAGTGACCTTTCTTATCTCCATTCTCCTGGTCACCTTTCCAGCTCTTCTCTGCACTAATTCCAGTTTACAGTCCCCTTTCTTGACCATGACCAGACAAGACCAGACCATGACTGGCTAGACCTATGCACATGGTTCCACATGAAATTATAAAATGTTATATTTCTTGAACTAATTCTTTCTTTTTAAAAATGCTTCTTTTGTCACATACACATAAAGAGAAACAAACCAAAGTGAATTTCTCCTTTCTAGAAGCTACTTGAGAGGTTCTCAATGTTCAGAGTCCCGTTTTCTCGGAAACCCTCAGTACAAGATTTCCACAATAGAAAAAATCCTTCTGAAGTCTTGGGAACATTGAAATTTTATGAAGAAAACTGCATTCTTTTAACATAACATGCCACCAAGACTGTCAATCTCTTGGTGGCATTCTATAAAAATATCCAGTTTTCACCAAATTGGCTTCAAACACAAATTGTTGTTTAGGATCCTGACACTGTCCCTGTGGTTAGATATTTCTTTTCGTATAAGGAGCCATTTTTCTCTTTTGGATCAAAAAGCAATTCATGGTCTTGTCTACAACTTGGAGCACTTCAGGTTTTTCATTTTGAGCCTCTGGACACAGACATTCCTTGCCCATTTTATTGCTACCCCTCTTCAGCAGCACCAGCATAAATTATGCCTTGTCTCAAGACCTTTTTCACTGCAAAAAAGGCAAAGAGGTGTCAAAAGCTGCATATTTTGCCACATGATACAAAAAGCATAAGAATTTCATTTACATTATCATGCAAAAATGTAGGAAAGTATTTCTATATAGAATCATAACTGTAAGGGGGATATCCAAGTTTCAAAAAAATTACTATTGTCTTTCCCTCAGTTTGGGGATTTAGGTACATTGAAATCTCATCTTTCTAAATTGAACAATTCCTCTCCAAAACTGTAATTTCAGATTAAAGAAAAAACAAGGTTCTAAGTCTTCCCAGGCACCAGAAGAGGTGCACTGGCTCACACCTCTTCCCTTCCCCAGTGGAATCTCATGGATGAATCAGCTCCACCTTCACCTCAGCTCTTCCATTCTTCAGAGTGGGGTAATTACTCCTCTGACAAAAGCACGAAGTAAACCCACATCTAGTAATGTCTTTGAGCTGGAATAAACTAAAAAAGATACAAAAATGCTAAGAGGAACTCCATTAAGCCATGGAGAAAGAGAAGGGCATCAATGAATTTTCAAAGGGCACGTACAGTTCTGCTGCCAGGACGCTGCACACTGAAATTGCACTGAAACCCCTTCTCTTCAGACATGTCCCACCCAAGTAAAGCTGGTGGGACTAACACTGAGTCACACCTAAAACAAAAAGCAAGAACTGACAGCTTCTCTGCCATGCCTGCAAAACATTTGCTTCCACTTTGGAAGGCTATAATTACCTCTGATACCAGAGCAGCTTTATAGTGTGCAAAAACCTTGCTGGAGTTTCCTCCACAAAATAACCAACTTTGACATGAACAGCACTCAGCATCACCACGGGGATAGAGCAAAACCACAGATATGAGCTGAAGAACAAGGAGGAAATGTGAATGGAATGGCATTATTGTGCTAATGCAGTCTGACCCAATTTTAAGAGGTCATCCAACCACGTTTGTTTGCAGAACAAAGCAGGGTCAGTCAGATTTTGCACTGTTTGACTCAAAGATTTCTCAATAGTTGCAAATTCTCCATGCAACCAGACAGAGATTAGAGGATCCAGTTTTAATTATGCTTTTATGAGTATGACAGAGTGCTGTTGATTTAGAAAGAGTTCCAAAAACACACAAACATACATCTCTGTTGGAACAAGAAATTAAATGCAATAAAACCTATATCTGATTTTTTCTTATTGTACAATAAATGGTTTCTTTATCTCTCTGAGTAATCTTCAGAGCTGAAGCACCAATCTTAAATCAGTGCCTTGCACAGATGAGATTATTCTTCCTTGCCAAACAGATCATCCAGAAGAGGAGGGTATCTGATCCCAGTCACAGGAGGGGATCGTGGTAGTTTGTTCCAGATTTCTTCCTTCTGAAATTAGTATCCCAGAGAATATCTTAGTATATAATAATGGAAACAAGAATCATTACAAGCTGGTCAACATAAGATTGAATGAGCTGCTTCAATTCCACAGGCAAATCTGTGAAAAACTGGGTCTTTATATAGCACACCTTCTTAAAAGATTACAACATGCACACTCTTATGAATGTTACAAAATATGTTATTACAAGTATTTTCTATCATTAGCCCTTTTGCGGACATTTTAAAATTAAATAATGCTATATTTTCTTCATTAAAATGCTTATACTTCAAATTTTTGAAAGTCATCTATGTCTCAACACCAAAAATCATACAAAATAATGAGCTAGAGAAGGAAAAGAAATAAGCCAGCTAAACAAGATATCTGTATTTGAAATCTATCTGTCAAAATACTGCTATAAATTTGTGGTAAGTCACGCACAGAATGACAATTGAATTCTAAAGCTGAACAAGATTTAAAACTTTTCCTGTCTCTGATTTTTTCCACTTTGTAGTTACCTCTTAAAATATTAAATATTGAATATTTAATTATTGCTTAAGCACAGAATTCATTTGTAAAAACAAAGAATACCCCTTCAACAAAGCCTAATAAACACCATGATTCTCAGGACTGCTGTATCAAACATGTGGAAGGGCTTTGGGTTTATCTGTACAAGACAGAAAAATTCTTCACAAAGACAAAGCAAAAATAATCAACCATGGAAAGGAGAGCAAACCAGCAGCCCTGGGCTCTCATTAGACACCACCAACAGTCTGAGATGCTACAGAAGAAAGTCTTGGCAAATCAGGCAAGAGTGAGGAGTCTGGAGCACAGTGCCTGAGGAATACTGGTTTAAACTATGCCATGAGTGAACTTGAATTTAAAGCAATGCTGTGCTTTCTAAATGGTCTGAACACAATCAAACACGTTCTGTACAATACATTGGCCAGGCCACAACAGCAAAATGATGTGTTGGCAGAAGGCCTTTGGATTTATCTGCTACAAAGTATTTAAAATTCAGCATAATTGCCTTATGGACCTTCTATTTTAAAATGTTCCACTCAGC
Organism: Pycnonotus jocosus; assembly: GCA_013400435.1. NCBI lineage: Eukaryota > Metazoa > Chordata > Aves > Passeriformes > Pycnonotidae > Pycnonotus > Pycnonotus jocosus. Next base: position 212,814 of record VWYP01018972.1, on the reverse strand, counting down.
ACAAGATGGCAAGATCAGATTAGTCTCTGCAGTTTGTTGATACTGCATTTTTATTTACCCAAAGTAGGAGGCTGAAGATATACAAAGTTGATCCATCAGTTCTCTCTGTGCACGCCTACCAGAGATGTGGTGTGTTATGTACAGGTTTCTGAGGAGTTACACAAAATGCAGAGCTATTTTCTGCATAAGTGTCAGTGCAGCTTAAAGTATTTTCTGACTACCTCAGCAAGTCACCGATCATTTGACATGTGACAATGATATTTGTGGGGGAAGCAGTACTTATGCACATTGTCCAGGATAAATACACCTGCTTTCCCTTCTCTTTTTCTCTTTTCCTCTACAAAATGTCCTAGAGATGTGATACCTACTAGAGACCTCCTCATCCCTGTTTGACTTCTCTGCTTCATCCTAAACCTCCCTATTAAACCTCTTAAAAATAAGTACTTGAAGAAAACAGGTATAAATACACAAATATGAAAAAATGTTGTAGTATGTATTGGCAGAAACAGTCACATAAAAGTTGGAGAAATTATATTGAGACACTGGTTTTACCTTGGGTGGCTCCTTGACCTCCACAAAAGTACGGACTTGATTCTCTCTCCAGTTCAGTCCATGAACAAACTTCCTGTAGTCTATTTGCTTTTGGTTATCGCCAAATCTGAGCAAAATAGCCATAAGATGATTCAAAGTTAAAGGGAATTTTTAACAAAGTTATGTCATGTTATCTACAGCATAGTAATCATTACTTTTGGGATAATAATTTTTATACTACTCTATTCCCAAACACTGGCAGGAGTGAAAAAATGGTACATATGTCAGGAACTATACTATATTATGCATTCTTTTCCATATTCTTACACCTTATTATTGGCTCTTATAGTAAAATTCAATTTCTTCATGTTTTACTCTTCATTTCAACTATTTTCATTTTAGTTTTGAAGCACTGCCCAACCTTTTCCAAGGCTGATCTCCCAGCTTTTGACAAACATAGAGATGAGATGATCAGTGTATGATTCCTTTGTGTAGAAAAGAAACAATTATACAGGAGACCTGTGCTGTAACACAACTGGCCTGCTTTATTATGACTTCTATAATCATCTCCTGAAAATAAGTAACCCTTCAAAAATGCTGTTTGCACACACCCTGGGATCAATTTGCCATTGACAAACACACAGCCTGCTAACATATCAAATAATAGCCAGATTTTAAAATATTTTGGTAACAGGTTTATGGCATTGTTCTTTATTTCTATGGAGAAATAGATATATTTGTATCAGTTGTAGCTGTCCCCTAAATGCATGAAGATATATATGCTGCCAGCTAAGGTCTACAGGTATGTGTGGAAGATGCTATTTCCCTCCCTCAGATTTCTAAAGTCCTTACCCTGCACTAATAAGCCTCATGGGAACAGATTTATAAGTCACTTCATCCTTCTGCCATTGATTTGGATGAAGCAGCTTCAGAAATAAAAGTCCTCAATTCAGCAGAACACTGAGGTGATCCAGGCCCTTGGGAACCACTGTTCTTTCAGTGGCACCAGCCAAATGTTGAAAGATACCTTTGGGCTGAAGCTTGAAAAGAAGAGCTGGAATGCTCTGCCATAAATACAGCACTGGCAGCTTCTGAAGGACACCTGTCTCACATGTTTTACTCCACCTGCAAAAGGGACCCAGTGTGGGCACAAAAACACAGCCTGGAAGTGTCTGTGCCTCACTGGGGTCCATGGACAGACACAGACACCCAGCAAGACTCAGTATCTCTTCTCTGGTGGGAGACACCAGGTTAAACAATTCTGCCCTGCCATGTGGTGAGACAAAAACTGCTGCACAGGAAACAAGTATTTCAGAAAATCATTTTGTCCTTAATGAAATAGCAGTGCACAAAACACAGGCCTCAAAACCCTTCAATCACTGCAGAGGGTTCTAAGAAAAATTAAGCATGAAGGCACTTAAAGGGAGAATTTACAGCACAAACTTGGAAACCAATATGGGAGGAGAAATAGATCTGGTGACAAAAATAAACTGCAATAAACTGCAACTCATCCTTTCCTTCTCCTCCCCCAACACCTTTCATTTAATAGTCAGCAGGAAAGATAATAATAAAATATACTGAGAGCCATAAACAGAGATGGCAGCGATAAACTGGAATGTTAAGCACAGTGAGTTATGCTGAAGATGAAAGCAAAGTCAGAAAAGAATGCTACTGCTACCAGAATTAAATGGAGCCTGAAACACTGCCATGAGAAACCCTCCTATGACAGCCAGCTTCTTTAGCATAGTTCACACGCAAGTTAACATTTCCATAAAACCTTACTTTTGGGGAATATACCCAATATACAAGAAAATTACCATTCCCACTTCCAGTGGATTCTTTCGGGGTTCTTCTTGTTTTGGTTTTTTTGGGTGAGGGTTGTTTGTTTGTTTGTGGGGTTTTGTTTTTGTTTTCTCAGGTGGCAATAAGGAAAAGAAACAACTTTTGCATGAAATGTAACAAGACAATCAAAAAGCTTATACCTCTTGCAAAAATAATGGCACACAGATTGGAATCTCAGAACCATCAGGACAAATTGTTTTTCCTTCTACTATTATGTCGTTACCTTTTGCTCATTGTGAAAATTCAAAAGATTAAGTCTACTACCAAGATGTTGAGCTGTATAAGTAGGATTTTTAAACAAAGAACAAGTGAAGGTGTTAAGTTAAGTTAAGTTAAGTAACTACTTAAACTTTCTGTAGAGGCACCAAAGTTGAGGAAAGCATTGTTTCTTCTTTTGACAAATATTTACAAGGAGAAAAGTCCTTTGATGTGACAGCACTAGTGAGCTGACATGACAATATGGGCTTGAAATTATCTATAACCAAGAATTTTAACATGGGCAGAGGAAATGGAATTCCTAAATCCCATAAATAAATAGCTACAGAAAGCATCTTAAAATACTACTCTAGATAACCCAGAAAGAAAAAAAAATTCTACTCTTCAGATCTTTTTACTGCTGTGGCTCATTGTATCAATCTACTAAAAGCACACAGTAGAGATTTGGCACAGAGCATCCAGATGGACTGAGGAGATGTTATCAATTTGTGCATTATTAGGACAGAGATGCAATACATTTCAGTGGCTGGAGTTAATAATGCTGAGACAGACAGTGCTCTTCAGAAAAGGAAATTAGATTTGTCTTATCAAGAAGATGCACCAAAGATAGCTTTAAACCTCTCTTCTCTTCAGTTTTGCCCTGTTACTTCACCAGCACATAGGATTTTAGACTATGAAAGTCACTCCTCCATCTCTATCACAGTTTGCAGAGCTTTTTATTTTCTTTGTCATTACAGAAATAATCACACATTTCTGCTTCTAAAAATACATTCATAATTAAATACTCCAGCTAGGTGAAAAATCTGGTCAAACCACATTATGATCATCCCTGAGGATGCTTCGGTGAGTAAAGGTTACTTACTAATAAGTTTTTATTTCCCATCAAGAAATCTATACCCCAAAGATTTATGTGAAAGTTTAATGTACATGCAGAGTGTTTTTAATTCCTTCATTTCAAACATTTATTAACAAGTTAATCTGATAATAACAGAGCAGAAGCATCTGCTGCTTTAACCTTAGAGGAAAATGTTGGGATTCTTCAGCCTGTTTGATACTCGCTGTGTAACACTGTTCTACAGGGACTAAATTGTCACAGGTGTACACCTAAATTGCATAAACTGCTCATATTAAAAGACTTAAGCCAGCAAGCACAACAAGTCACTATTAAATAATAATGGCTACCCCCTCCTTTTTAAAATTTATATTTATACTACATTTATTCATGTCTTGAATAACCATGAATTGAACCATCAGCTCCTCAGCAAACTGAGTGACAGGAACAATTTGTCCTAAGAGATTCAAGTATGAATTCTAGAGAGCCTTTTAATCACAAATGGCATAAGGAGTCTCAGGCACCAAAGGTAACAAGAAGGCAGCAGGAGAAAGATCTTGTGATCATTTCCACTGCTGCTCCTGCTACTGGACACTTGCTGTAGCAGGAAAAGAGGCTTTGCTTCCTGAAAGAAAAAGGGCAGCCCTAAAAAAACCATCACAGGTAGGAAACCAGGTAAAAAATTATTACCCAACCACAATCCAGGGGAAAACTCGGCAAGCAGGAGTGGCCTGGCCTGGCCTGGAAGTGATTTGAGAACTGGGATAACCTGGTAGGAGGCCCTCTGTCATCAGGCACTGCTACCTGAGGGACAGGAGATTTCCCTTTTCAAAACAGACTCACCCCAGCAGTGTAGAGAGGTGAAAAACTACACAGCTGCTTATAATAGAAATTAAACAAGATAATTTAAAAAGCCAGGGACCTACAATTAACAACTAAATTAATGCAGAATAATCAACATGTAATGCTTGTAAACTTGTCATACATTCCACTCTCAATTTTTTTCTTCCTTATCTGCCAGCTGTTTATAAATCCTCCAGGGAAGGACTGCTTCTTTTTAAGTCCTTGTTAGCATCAATTTAGCATTGCAGTAAATAAAAATAACAGCAAAAAAGCCCCTAAAGTCATTACTTAAGCACTTTGGCAAAATTTATTTATTAAACAAATGTAATTGTTCATTATGCCTAAATTCACTATGCCATAAATTTAAAGACATGTTTATAATGACTACTGTAGTCTTCTGCCAGAAACAACTGTGTACCATCTGCATTGCTTAATCCAGTGTGATTAAATTCTGCATTGTTCTGTGATTTAAAAAGTAAGTGAGAAAATGTTGATAGAGAATGCAAATACTTTTTAACATGGCAACTCCAGTAAATTAGAAAAATGCTCACATTGTTTGATACCTAAATCCTACTATTTCAACATCCCAGAATTAAAAACATAAATTTACCCTAGATGGACAATATAGAAAGGTCTTATGAAGTCCTAGTTTTTGTGCTAACTCTCCCTTCACTCCATGGCAACTGAGTGGTCTTTGGGTACAGTAAACAAAGTCTTGGGTCATTTGGAGGTGACCACAAAATTAGACAGTGATTTCTAGTCCCATCCCATGCTTTTAATAAGTGACAGATCCTTGCAGTATAATTTACAAATCTAAATAATAAATACTTTAAGAGTACTACCTTTCAAAATGGAATAAGAGAGTCATTAAGTCCTGGAGAAAGTCTTTGCCACCTAATCTCAGATAGCAAAGCTGAATAAACACAGAGCTTCAGCCTTCAACTATTATCTGATCACATTGTCCAGCATCATTTTATAGCTGAATAGGGTCCAGCTAGTGCATTAGCTATATATACTGATTTTGTGGGAATCAGTCCAGCAACTTTTATTGTCCCCCTTTCTTCCATCATAAATCCAGA
>VWYP01018972.1:157895-207405 GCA_013400435.1 Pycnonotus jocosus | reverse complement strand
ATGGAGGGAGGGAGGGAGGGAAGAAAGGAAGGGAGGAAGGGAGGGAAGGAAGGAAGGAAGGAAGGAAGGAAGGAAGGGAGGAAGGGAGGAAGGGAGGAAGGGAGGAAGGGAGGAAGGGAGGGGAGAGGAAACTGTTGACAAACTTGGCCCACACTGAACTGCAGACTCTTCAGGAATGAAACTGTTCTCCATTAACAATAAACCTGCCCATTTCATGATTTTTCAGTGTTGAAGAAAACTACAGAAAGCAGAAAGAAAAGAAAAATCTAAATCTCATTAAGATTACCCAACTCTTCGATTTACAGACTACAGGGAATTAAGCCCTATTAAAGAAAGTTAAAAAAAAAAAAAAATCCCTGGCTCTGCACCCTCATAAAACAACCAACTTTCCAAGCAGTGCCAAGTGCACACACGATGAAGAATGTGACAATCTTCCTCATTACCTGCAGTGCTGTGACACCACCTAAACTGCCACCTTTGAAGCAGCTGATGCTGTAACTTAGAAGTGCCTTACACAAGTCTCTCTGCCAAATAAAGCACTTCCCACACCGATTTCTGAGGCCCAGCTTCACACCATTCTAATTTACCCTTCTCATACAGAAATCTGTAACACAGACTGGCCTCAAGCCCTTTTAGAAACTAAGGAAAATGGATGGGAATTGAGAAATGCAGCTCTGATGCAGGCTGAGGAAATAACTCTCTTCTCCACCACCTACAGAAAGAACCTACAGCAGCTGAAACCTCATCCAGCTGTCATGGGTACCTTGCTAAAGTTGGGTGAAATCCAGCCCTTGATCTCCTCCCTGTGTTCTAAGCTTATCTCTAATTTTTATTATAGTGTACTGAGCTTTTTCTTTTTAACCGCCTACACTCACTCCTTAGGAAAGCAGAGGTTCAGGGCACAACAGCTTTCCTTAGTATAAATTCACAAACAATAAACATGACCCTAGAGCCCAGGATGTGTCAAGCTTGTCTGCTTCTTATCAGAACTGAGACAGTACATAAAGGAAAACTTTCAGTGCCTTGTTGTGCATCTATTCTTAAGAAATGGAATCTGTAAGAACCCCTTGTCTAATATGGGATGTCAACTGTCCTTCAACAATTGTGTTGGGCAGCTTGGTGGGAGTTCTAAAGTATCAGCTGTAGATCACTGTTAAAATTCTGACATTTCTGAAGACTAATGCTTATAACTCAGTGTCAGAAGTGATGAACAGCAGTACAAAGAAGCTTTATCAAAATGGATTTCACATTTCTGCCTGACAAGGGCCTTTTTAGTATTTACTGAACTCAGATACTTAATTTGCAACTCCTCCTAAAATCAAGAAGTATATTTACCTGAAAGTATCTAAACATGACAGAAGACAAGACCTGTTCCTGTTTTTAACGCAGTATGAAAGCACAGACAAAACCTGTGATTCAAGGATTTCCCTCAAGGGAAAGAAGAAACCAATAAGTATGCATTTAAACATTTTACCAGAAAATCTGGCCAGGAAAACCAAAGTGTTCAGACCACCACAGCTTACTCTGAACTCTAGTCTTTAAGACAAATGCACTAAATAGTAGTTATTTTCACTTCTATTCCCATTAATACAGCTAGCAAAGCTCAAAAAAAGCTAAATGTGCTATGGAAAGGTACCAAAACTATACCAACATTCCTTTTCCTCTTTAAAAATGATAATAAAATATGTTTCAGGATAGATTAATAGGAGTAGCAAACCAATTTTATTTACTACTGATGCTGTCTACTTGATAAGGACACTTCATTGTGTTCATGTTATTGTGTTCCTTGGAATTCACACAGTGTGTTTTCATAAGATTATTGTTTTTACCTCACATCTATACACAGGAACAACCAAAGCAAAAAAAGTGAATCTCATTGACAATGATAAGTATCAGTAACTAACTCTGGAAAGATTAATTCCATAGAATTCTGCCAAGCCCCAGAGGATTTACCATGCCAGGCAAAATGAAGAGAAGTTGCTAAGATGGATGCATCTCAGTTGATTATAAATATTCTATAAATATAAAAGTCTGTGTGTGTGTGTAGGGACAAAATCTGCATCATGAAATGATTCATATTAGACAAATGACAACTTCTGAGGATTGGTGTCTGCAGTAGATATTTAGCATTGATTGCACCCATGCTTGCAGGTCACACTATCTGCCCTTAAGTTACCTGGTCAGTAAAGCTTCTAGAAGATCATCAGGAAGTGGCACCTTAAAGGATTTGAAAATAGTCCTGCAGGTCTCATAGGGCAACAATCCAGACCTGCACATCAGAAAGAGAGGGACAGAAATATACATTAGGTATTTTCCAGGTTTCGTCAAATGAATGTTTCTGTGCATAGGAAAGCATGTGAGGAATATCAGGACAGAGAAACACACAACAAAGTTTTATGAAATTTTGCTATTACAAAGCTGAGAAACTTGAAGCTGAGAACTTTCTCATACTGAGATCCTCAGTGATGCTCTGTGATTCTTTATCTGTGACATCAGAGAACAAAAAGGGCAAATGAGTCACATAAAGAATCCAAATTCTTTCTTTTTTCCCCTCCTTAAATCACTATTTCTCCTCTTTGGTTTAAAATCCTGTGTTTTGCCCACGAACTGGTATCTGATGTCACAGAGTGTTCAGTACAGCATCTACAATAAAAACTACACATACAAAAATGTAAAATAGACAAAAAGGCTGTCCATTTACTCAGCAACAAACAGCAAGTGTGGGTTTACAAGAAGAGCTTCTTAAACAACAGCTTGGGATCAAGAGAGGAAACTTACTTTTCTCTGTCGTTGTATAATAACACTGCCAGCAGTTGTTCAAAATATTCAAAGGTATTTTTCTTTAGTTTTTCTTGAGCCAGTGAAAGGAGGAGGCACAGGTCTGTTTGACTGTCATCTCTGACGCCATAGTGACGCCCAAGAGTGATAATTTCATGTTCTGAAAATCCTCCACCGGCAACACTGACAATCCAATTTCTGTTCACAAAAACAACAGCTCACATTAGTTTTAAGTAAATAAGTTAAAACCAGTTAATAATCACTGTTTTTGGGGGAGGATGCCCAAATTTCCTCAGTAGCTGTCTATACATACAAAGATACATCTTAACCATGACTGAAGTGTTTTACCAGAGATGCCATACAGAGAATTATAACAAATCACAAGTTCCCCTGGCAAGAATGTAAGGCAGGAGGCAGCAGCAAGAACAGCTTACACTTGGATGCTGTAAGTGGAAAATCAGATCCCATGCAGGGATGAGCCTGGGATGTGCCCTCCCAAGGCTGTGTGTGCTGCTCAGACAAATCAGGCCAGCTAAAAGAAGAAGAAATGTTCCTGAGATCCATCTGATGGGACAGTGTCAGCTCCCACAGCTGTAACAAGGCCTCTTGTCAAATCTGGGTTAGTGGAACTACATTGGCTCTATGATCCCAAACATCTGCCTCTGGCGCACTCACATTCAATCAGGCTTTTTAACAAGCAAGCATCAGCATAGGCCTATGTGTCTCAGTCAAAAATTAGATTAATTATATATAATACTTCTGGATAAACTGCACTAAGAATAAACTTCACCGTAATTGCTGGTGCAATTAGTGCTGTACCTTGTGATACCCATGAGGACACTGAATCACTGTGATTAAACACCAATCCTTGAAAACAAATGGAAGAAATTAGTAGTCTTGCACAAAGTTTTGACACAAAACCTAAATGGCTGCCTGGAGAATACTTGAATTGTTGAATTAATCTGATGAGGGATCTCTTTAACATCCACATGTAAACTGAAAGCACAGAAACTTAGGACCTCTCCAAATTTGCCAACTTTTAACAAGAAACATAGTTCTTCACTTGCTTCCTCTCAGCGGCTTGTGTGGTCCTGTTCACATTAGGGGATCACTTCATGGAATATGATTGCACTTACACAACTATTAAAGAAAGGTTAAATACTGTCTACTTTGATTCAACTGCTTATTTTTTAATATTAAATAAACCAGAATGATCTTTTATTTGCAGTGGCAGGAAATAAATACAAGAAAGTGACAAGCTGTTGACAGCAGCAAACCTTATTTGAGATTACACAAACTTAATGACCAAGAGCTGGTCCATCCACTAATATTCTCATTATCTTGTCAGTATTATTTTTCCACTTACTGGATATTATTATTTATATTGCATCCAGAGATGCAATCCAGAGATCCAAAGCTGGAGCCTCCTTCCTGCAGCCTGCAATAAACACCACTGCAGACACAAAGAGGACAATGCTGCCTGATAAGCCTGGCACTCCAGTGCTTGGGCTGGCAGAGCTGGGGGCTGTAGATAACATCAGCCATTTTCACAGACTGGATTTCCATACATGGCACAGATTTTTCCAGTGTCGGGATTTTAAAAGTCTTTTATTTTCTTGATCCAGTCAGTGACAATCAAATCACAAAAAGCCGCAGATAAAATTATTTCACTTGGGAATTAAGGAATATTTTAGTGATTGTGAGGGACTAATGAGTAAGACCCAAGACTCACAAACAGAATGACATCTAAACTCTCCCTGACAAAAAAACAACAAGCTTCAGTAATTGTTCCCACAGCTTAGCTATGTCTTGTTTTACTTCTTTTTTTGTTCTAGAAGAATAAAACAGATTGCAATCTGAATTTATTACAGAAAGAAGAAGTCACAATTAACTGCTCAAGAGAGCTGCTTCTCAAGCTGAATTGAAGATAGGCATCTTTGTTAGACCCACATGGTTCTTTGTCTCCAACAGCAAACAGCCTTGCTAGTAGCTTATGAGAAAAAACCAGACTGGATAGGGCTGTGTGATGCAGAGGCATCTAAGTTCTAGTTATTTTTAATTCTCTTTTTAACAAAGCTTTCAATAGTTCTAATGATAGCTTAGGGGATAGCTCCAGTGTACATCACACATTTATTTCCTGGATGAAGTACTGAAGACTTGGGTTCTGAAAGCAGTTAAAGGAAATTGGATAATTACAATTCTCTTCACCACATGATACTTATAGATGTCATTTTACATGCAGATTATATAAAATTACATAGGTAGAAAGGAAGAAATCTGAACAGCCAAATTCAGAGCACAGTAAAGCCTCAGCTGTATTTAAGATAAGTAAAGAGGATTATCATTGAAGCTGTCATACAGATATTTGCCTGTACTAAAAATAATCATTTGTTGTTAGTTATAGTCATGGCAGATTAAAAATAAACAGAGATGCACACAATAAGAAACTGAAAGAAAAAAAATATTCTATTCACATAAAAGTATCTTGGAAATTTCATAGATGTAAAGAAGTGCTTTTGTTTTTGTCATTATAAATGCTCCTTTCATTCTAAAATAAGATACACACATAATAATAATAATAGTAATAATAATGAGAGCCTTTAGATTACTGGATGTAATACAAACTAACAGAAACAAAACCTACACTCACTACAGAGCACAAATGTTCAAGGTTCTTTAGAGGGAAATTCTTCCTCTGGCAGTGTGAACATCCCCTGTTCAACCCCAGGATTCCCCCATAGGAGGGATGGGGACCATTCAAGGGTGTTGAGACTGGCCCAGGTGAGCCCTGAGGCCCAGAAAACCCTCATTATTTGGGTTCTCCAGATTTTCTGCTCATGGAGAGGGCTCCTGCATTTTTTGTGGTTGAAACCAAGTCCCTCAATACCACATGATCAGACATACCTCTCTCCATGTCATAGAATAGCACCACCGTAAATTAAACTGTTGAGCTGTTCACAGCTGCACAGATTATGTCCATAATTAAATTTACACCCAACTGAGACTCTTCTGGATAAAATAAAAACCTTTCCCTCCCATTTAAAAGCACAATCATCCCTTCTAAAAGTTTGCTTCCCTAATTCTATCATACAAATGTTCCAAACCTTCAAGTTGCTCTTAGTGCATGCACAAAGTTTTGCAGATGATTATTTCATAATTGGAACTAAAACCATATTTTTTTTAAAAAAATTAAATAACTAACTTGTACATAAATGAAAAACCTTTTCCAGGTGCCAGAAACTTTCTCCCATTAAATATGAACTTTCTATTTTCTCCCATCTTATTCAAGTAATAACATCTTCCCTCTTAATGCAATTAGCAATTCAAAATCTTGCTTCTACTGAGTAAAATATCAGTTCAGAAATATTTCAACCAAAAGCTGCCAAAAACTGTGGCCTCTTTTAGCTTAAATCCTACTTTTAATTCACTTATTTTTCATTTCTGAATACCAGCTTGTTTAAATTTTACTTTCACTTTGGATTGCTGAAAGAACCTTCTGCTGATCTATTCCTCTTCTGAGATATTTCAAAAGCAATTCCTGCCTTGGTTAGCATTCCTATGGAGATGACATTCCATGCAATATCCATCTACTTACATGCCTTAGTTATTATGACAGTTCCTAAATAGACAGTGTATTACTTCTGTGAAACCCAAATGCTTCTCAGTAAAGTTATCCCCTGTTTCAGATCATTAACTTTACCAGTACTGTGCCCAACACAGTTCATACACTCAATTATTCTGGCTGTGGGAGAAACTGAAATCAATCTGTGTTTGAACATGATTTCCTCTTTCAAGTATCTCTACATCTGCCCATTGCCATATCTAGATCATTCCCAGAATCCAGATTTCTGCTCCCTTTATCTATGCTTAAATTACTATCCAAGTATTAATTATTGTTCTCACTACTGCTTTCCGATCTTTTTTAAACATGCCATTTAAACATTGCCTTCTATAATTCCAAGACACATTGTCTATAAAGACTGTCTTCTTTACCAATGGTTCAAAACCCAAACACCATTTTTAGGAAGCAACTTGAACATTCCTACTTGAATTTAAAAACTATTGTTTAACTTTCAGGATGGACTTTTCTTCATCTTTCAGGATATATATTACTGCTGACTTGTGCCCTTCTTCACAACACCCTGTGTCAGCTCCATAAAATCTAGACAGATTTCTGTTGTGCTTTTCAGCTTACTTGAAACTATTTTTTTTTTTCTGGAGCATGGATTTACTTTCTTTTTCACACATAATCTCCAAGTAAATGCAAAACAAATCTATGCCACTTGTGAGCCACTGGGCAGAAAGCATCAAAACCCAGTCATGCTTTATACATTTTGGGGGAATGTGCCTTTATTAAATATTAAAACCCCAAACCCACTGTCTTACCTGAAAGTGTCATACCCAATCACATTGGTATGCTCAGGGTCAGTAGTAGCAAATGCCTTTCTGATTTCTTTGGCACGAGATTCAGTCATGTTCTTCAGTTTGTTGAGGATGACACAAATATCAGCCATGGGGAACTTAAAAGAGGAAAGTAAGACATAGATTATGAAGACCTGAAGGATAGAATGCCATCCAGAGGGACCTGTCCAGGCTGGAGAAATGGGCCCACGGGAATCTCAGTAGGACTATCAAGAATATAAACAATTAAACAAAAATCATCAGATCATGCATTCTCAGAAAGTTTAGTGCATTTAGAACATTCATTTTTGCTTAAAACATTGCATTTTTAAAGCAGAAGTAGAAACATTTAAAGTACAGTTCTAAAAACTTGGTCCTCATTTTGTGTTGGTGCACCTCACTGAATTCTCAAGTCATAAATTTCACCATGTTAAAGCTAATTTTTCACCATTGGCTCCAGTGAAGTATTCCAACAAATAGTCTCATTCATTTTGGACTACATTGTCTTACATCCTCAGAAATAGCACATTGGAATTTTTTTAGGAACCAATTTTACCTGTTAAATATAAAAATGCTTAAATGTTTATTTCTTTCTAAATAGACCATTAAAATAAATTTGAACTCAGATTAAACAGAACTGAAGCACTAAGGTTTTCAATGTATATTCACATTGTTGTGCTAGTGCTCTACCAAAGATTTATTCACTATACTTATTTTTAATATAAAACACAGAAGTATTTAGTCATTAAATTGGAGGTGACTTCAAGCATGATTATCTGCTGTGTCCTTATATATGTCATGCTCTATCTAGCTTAAAAAGCACAATGAACTGCCTGAAAACTTTTCTCCTGTTTCTTCCAATAGCAATTATTTGAAATCAGGTATGACTGGTATTAAGGACCAGGACATAAAAATTGGGCCTCAGTCCCAACTGTGCTGAAGTGTGTCTACAGCTTTGTATTAGTTCAAAATGATGTAGAAAAGGATATTTAAAGTCCCTATGGCACTACCAGAGCAGTACAAACTGATCCAAGTCTAATCAATATATCAGCTCTTGCAGGTTTTTCTCAGAATTGGAGAAGACAATTTCTGCCTATGCCAAAACCCCAGGTGCAGCCCTGGCAGGCAAGGCAGCAGCTTGGAGCAGCTGGACCAGCAATCAAAGAGTTTGAGAGGCTGCAGCTTTTCCAGGCCCCTCTCCAAGATGTTACTGTTTAGGGCATAAACACACAGCCTTCTGCTGATCAAGCAAGGAACAGGGAGAAAAGACTGAGAAGAAGGATTCAGAGAGTATTTCAGGATGGACAAAGTGTTCTGAATATTTAAGGACCTGTCTTCTCTACACTATCAAAACAGCTATTTTTACATCTTTTTTCCTAAACTACATATTCCAAACACCTACATAGGCATTGAGTATCCAAGCAGCATGGCAATAATTCCACCAGCTTTCCCCTTTCTCAAGCAGCTCCTGACATGTTTCTAGTCACAGTCGAGTTTGGTTTGATTGTCTTGCTTAACTCAGAGATTATTATGCTGAATTCAATGGAAGTAAAATCCTTTTCCATTTTGTGCTGCAGCACACAGCAAAGCTGGAACAACTGATGCAGTTCAGAAATGAATTCACTTCCAGTGATGCCTTGTTTGAAACAGTCCTCCCCAAACCTGGACAAATACCAGTAGGACTGTGCACAACACACCTGTTCTGTTTTGCAAGCAAACCTACACTTTCTAAATAAGTATTTTTCCTTCAAATTGAAGAAGAAACCAGAAGTGCTGAAAAGTTTTGAACTAGGTCCTTGAAGTTACTTTCAATCAAAATGACAAGACTCCATGACTTTTCTCTCCCTTTAACATAAAAACAATACAATGAGTATAATTTTGAAACAGAAGATTCAAGCTTTCCAACTGTCTTAGATAGTGTCAAACAAATTTTCAAAATTCACCTGCACTATGACTATCAATCAAAATTTCATCTAAATCTGCATGTGCCTATAGAACTGTGGTCAAAATGGCAAATTCCATGAAAAAAAATTCCATACAGATTTCTTTCACCAGTTTTTAGAAAACATACTGATGTGTTCTGCTGGAAAGCAATCTCTTGTCTATTCAGAAGGAAAATTACTTGTTTTCTAATTTTAGAAATAGCTAACAAATAGCCATCTTTATATTGTTTCCCCCTTTTGCAAGCTATCTTCCATCTCTGATCTTCTCTAGTAATTGCTGAAGTTGTTGTGATTTGAGTATGTGATCCCCTGATGAACTGAGGCAAACTCCTGGAGCTCTAGTCAAAGGATGTGAGTGCAGCACCTACTTCAAGGAGAATCAACCTTTTTTTTTTCTACCAGCTGCATTAAAACCTTAATTGTGTGAAGAACCATTCAAAATTCACTTTAAGGACATATATTCAATGTTGCCTTTTCCCATTTTGCAGATTTTATTTTGATACTACACAATCATTCAGTCTGGAGAACTAAAGACTCATCCATTTGATCCAGAACAATCAATGCAAACAACATTCCAAAGAACATTTAGAAATCTAAAGATGAGCTTTACATTTTGGAGAAAAGGTTTGGGTTTGATTCTACCAGGAGGAGAAACCATGCAGCAGGAAGGAAACACACTGGGTTGTATTTTTGAGGTTTCAGCTTTGTATTTTACTGCTTTAAGCATTTAGCAGCCTTAGGATTTTACATCCACAAGCATTTTGCAGATCTTCCTCGTTGTTCCAGGGAAGGCAGATGGTGCTAATTCACATTAATTTACAAAAAGTTGCACAATTCTGCTAAAGTATAAAGTAGCAGAGGCATCCCAGCTCATAATTTATTGTTGCTATCCCCTCTGAAGGCAACAGGAAAAGACAGTAAAACTCAGTAAACACTTTAGGCTTGAATTCCTGACTGTGATATGAATTTCTAATATTTCAAGGGAAATATTTTTGGTAGAAAAATGTGTATGAACGCAAAAAATCAAATCAGGACATAAAATAGCCTCATCAGTAAGACTACATTGGATCTTGAGTACTGAACACTGTTCCAGTCTCCACATCTCAGAGTTACTTTGCAAGAACAGACTAAAAAGGGTGAGACTCTCAGCTGCACAGGATTAGGCTGAGGGGGAAGAATGTCTTAGATTTACAAAATTATGAAGGTGGTGCATAAAGTAAATGGGATCTTCCCCAAATCTCAGAACAGTAGAATTGGCCTTGAAACTAGTGGGAGGATGGTTTAAAACAGATAAAAGATACCTCTTTTACCAGATATTTATTTTTCATAGAAGGCAGTGAACTTTTCAACCTACTGCCACAGAAAGTTGTGGAAGCTGACAGGATCTGCAGGTTCACCAAGGGTTAGATCAACTCAGGGACAAGAGGTTCATGAACAGCCTTGAGAAGGAATAGGCAGGGATGGATATCCCTTGTCACAACCCCTAATGCAGATTGAGAAGGGAATGCACAGTACAGGGTGGCCAGACTTGCCTGCACTCCCAGCTGGCATCTTCTAAATCCATTGCCAGACAGAGAGCATTGGGCTGTGAGCTTTGGATGAGGAAATAGTACAAATAATTCTGAAAAATATATGGATAAACCACAGTCCTGAGAGATAAGAGAAATTAACAAGAGCCTGCTTCACCTCATTTGCATTCTTCTCCATGTAGTTGAACGTGTATTCATCAGCATCCACCAAAAGAAAGTTGTGACCATGGAAACAAACTCTGGCTCCAACAAACAGATCCTGAGCCTTGTAGTATTCAGATGGCTCACTCTTAAAGAGTTCCTGCCCAGGCTTCTTAATGCGACTTCTTTCCAGGAATTTTCCACCAGCTATCCCTATGGGAATAGAATTCAAAATAATTAATAATGGCTTTACTTGGAAAAAAAAAAAAAACTCACACACACAAAAAACCTCCAAGCCATCATGAAAAAGACACCCCAAACCAGATTATTTGTATTTAAATACCACATTTTCTCCAGTTTCCTGTCTCAGAACATTCTCTTCCCCTCCCTCTCACTGCTAAAAGGACTGTCTCTGCCAGTGTCCACAGCAACAGTGACATTGTGCACATTCTGTGACATGTCTCATTTGAATGCCTGCCAAACACCTTCCCTGCTTTGCTTTTCTTTAAAATGGACAGAAATGTGCCTCTTCAAATCGTTCCCATAACCCTGTTGCCAGCCTTGGAACTGGCCCTTGAGAAACCTAAGTTCCAAACACTAAGATGCAGACAATTATCCTCAAACTGTTAAACACAGAAAAAGGAAAAGAAATCACAACTTAAGAGACTGTGTCCTATGAAGATTGTGAATTCTGATGCACTGTAATTCTAACTTCTTTTAAAGGACTCTTGAATTTTTTTTAAAAAGTAGCAGTGACATGATATTGTCTTCCACACATTGTTTTGCCAATGCAATTTAATTGTGATCTTTGCTTAGTGAGGTGGGTATGTCACATGGTTCCTTTTCACAGTATAGTGATTTTATTTGTGTCACTAGAAACTCCACGAGGTACTCAAGGGTGGGTAAGATGTTAAAGGGAACATTTCACTTTCCTGTATTAACTTCTGGTGTACCACAGCACTTCATGGCACGTACCAAACTTTCTGGAAAACATCACATGTTTAGTTTCACTGGGATATGTGCCCTACAACAACTCTGGAGTTTGCTCCTCTTGATATTTCAGCTTCCAAGCCAAAAGCCAAAAGCTTACTTTAGTAACATTTAATGATGTCTTAATATCAGGTACTGATGCAAGTCTAATAAAAGACTGATAAACAGTGTAATCAAATGCCTTTTACAGTCAAAATTATAAATGAATGTGGAACCCAAACTACTTATTAAACCAGAGTTTGGAGCAGATGTCTGTCTTAATTGCTTTATTAGCACCATAAAAGACAAAAAATCCCTCCACTATGGTAATCATCAGACCTTTTTTGAATCAAAAAACAACTCAAATCATTAATGTGACTCTAATGTTAACACATTCCTTTTCACCCAGCTATAAAAACAAATAAGAAAAATTTTAGGTTATATAATCTTGGCAACTGTTTTTAATATTTAATATGTCTCCATAAGATTGGAAATTTACTCTTGCCTCTCTGCCTGCAACTGTGCAATCATATTGGAAACCTACTTCTATCCCATAATGGTTTTTGAAATGTTACAGGTTAACACATTACAAGTGGTATAAAGAAAAATGACTGAAAATATCTCATTAAGTTAGAGATTTTACACTGAAACCTGATAAGAAGTTTTGATAGAAATCTACAAAAGCCAGGCTCAAAGCACAAAATAAACACCACCACAAAAGACTCTCTTCCATTAAGATCAGATCAGAGTTTGCAGGTGTTTGTACAGCTGTTGGCTGGGTCTTACACTGAGTAAAAAAGGGGTTATGATCTTCTTCATGGGGAGCCAAAGTTCTCATGCTTTGATCCCCATCTCAAGAAGTGCTTCAAGATGTCCAGCCCTGTGAATTTCATAGAGTTTCAGTGTTGCTAATATTAGAGTGAAGTATTTCTCTGAAACCTTCAGGTTGCTGAACCGAGAAAACTAAGAGCAACTTATTACTTCCATTTTAGGTTTGGGATTTGAAGCATTACTTGCCAATTTGTACCAGTTCATGTAAACAAAAAGGTAAAATTAGCCGTCTGAACCTGTGCACAAAAGGGTTTGTTATTTTGGATAGCCTTACTCCTTTTCCTTAGCCACTATTGCCTGACCTCTACAAAGCCTTCTCGTTCTTAACATTGAAGAAACTCATTCACTTTCCTTCAGACATGACTAAAATGAGGGAGAGATAGTGAGAGAAGAAAAGTAGAAAGAAAAGGAAGGTGGGAACAAACAAACTCGTGCAGACCCAGGCCTCTTTCCAACTGCTGCTCTACCTCCTCCAGCACATTCCTTGCCTCTTCAATGCTATTCTCACTAAACTATCCAATGGCCAGTTCTCAGCCATGTCCTTCCATTTCACCTTTCCACCACCTTTAAAGTCAGCTACTCCATCCATTTGAACAACCCAGGGAAGTTAAAAGATACGTGCCTTTCATATGTGCCTTGAAGCATTTGTTACTATTAGTGGGCAAATTTGCCCATTTATTGTTTCACATTTTATTTGACCAGCAGTGTTCAATGGGCTCCCAGATGAAATCCCAGCACATATTCTCTTTCTGAAATAAAAGGAAGGCAGGTAGCAATCTCTGGCCTGGCCCTCATGCTGCTGATGGCTTGATCAGCTGACCACATCTGCTCTGCAGTCCATGGCTTTGACTCTTCTCCGGGTGCTGTGGGATAAATCTGGATTCTCAGGTCACAGCTATTATTACTGTGTGTTCAAGGCTCTCTGGGGCCTTGTCTAGTTGAAATGGTGCAAAGCAGAACTTGAAGTGACTGAACAGGTAGTACACGTGCTTGGGCTCCAGGATTCAAACTGTTCCCTGGACTTCTTCAATTTAACAGTGTAGCTGTACCTTTAGCACCTTTTATGTCTCTGGACATAAAAAAAGGCCAATCAAACATCATTCAGTGGTGGAGAACTAAGCTGATCTTGAGCCTCACAGTAGCATTACATATTAAATATATACATAAGAGTGTGTGCATGTATGTGCGTGTATGTATTTAGCTGTAACAAAAGAAGTTGCATAAATTTCAGGCCACGGGGTACCAGGAAGTGAGTAAAATATTGGTAACAAGACACTGCTGCCATAAAAGTGCTAAATTTTGATGCCCTAGTGGAGCAGGATTAACTGGGAATGCTCATTGAGGTCCTAAGCAGGTATTCCACACCTTACCAAAACATTTGTCAGAGAATTGCTTGTATTTTAGTTGGGGTTGAGGTCCCTATTAATGCACTCATAATATAGCTGGATAAAGCAGAGATGCCATCAGAGGTTCTTTGGATTGAAAAGGCACTTCTGGATGTTAACAGCTGTGAAACTGTTGCTGAAGATGTTTAGTGGGCTTCACAGAAAGACACTAATCTCTCCAACAGGGTCATGCTTAGCCAAAGCTCCCCCATCACTCTGAACTACAGAATTACTTCCTGACATCCTTCTCACTGCTGTGTCCTTCCATCCGTGCACAAGACACTTCAGGAAAATAGAAAGATGCTTGAAAAATCACAAAACCTTTCATATCCTCAGCTGGGGGCAGCCTAAAACAGACAACAGAGGCCAAAGGAATTTAAACTTGACAACATTTGGTGACCATGCTCCAGCAATAGGATAAAGCAACTGAGAAGTAACAAAGCATTTATTTGTCACTTAAACACTATCAGTTTGGCTCGTGGAATACAGTTCAGTATTGTACACAAACACACATCCAGACTCCAGCACAGGGAAATCTTCCATCTTTAAATGCTCAGCAGTCCAAGATTAATGGTAAAGTATGAAAGTGTCACAGCTGTTTGGCTTTCATGAGCTGCTTCTATACAATGGATGCTGTATAGGTTTCATAACACAATTTTGCAAAACAAAGGATTTAGTCTTTCATTCTTGATGTCTTATATTTCCTGTCCCTATTTATCATCAGTTACAATACTATTCCTGTATGTTATCCACAACAAAAGCAAATGTTTAAAGGTCAGATTTTCAAATTAAAATGTAATAAAAGTTCTAAGGCATTACACTTGCAGGTCCCAAAGGATATTGTGAAGTACTGCCATGCAATGAACAATGTAATTCTGAGTGAGGAAGATCATGAATTACTATGACATCCAGCTATGTGAGATAATGCAGCAGGCCTGCTGATGTAATTCCCACTGCATTTAAAAATCCACATCCCTGCTTCTGCTACTGCTGAGTCTGGCCACAATGTTTACAGTAAAGTCTAACCAAATGAGCAGGGTAACTGGGGCTGATTAGAGAGATTGCTACATCTCACCTGAGTTTCTCTCTGTATGTTCAAAAACGGAGATGGTGTCATCACTCAGGAAGAAGGAGATGATGAATTTACGATCCTTGTCGATGGCACTGTCCGTGATGAGTTTGGCCCCATAGCGCAGTATGTTACTATCCATGCCATAGCTAAAAAACCAAAGGAACAGGGGAGAAATCAAATACAGAGTCTCAGAGAAGTTATCACCCCTAAAAGATGCCTTCTCCTGAGTTTTGTAACATACACTAATTGTGTTATTACTGCACCAAGAAGGAAGATGGCATAAGATTCACTACTTTGTCAGAAATCATTTTCAGCTTAAATTAATGGAACCAGATAGAATCGGTCAGATACAAAGGAATAATTTTCAGGGGAAAATTACTTCTTTGCCACAGATCTGGAATTTTTTTTTTTTATTCAAGTTGAGTTGCAAATCAAGCCCCAACTTTCTTTTCACAAAATTTGTGAAGGAAGAACACAATTAGGTATGTATATTTTCAAACCAAATTTGGAATAGCAAGTTATACTAGGATTATCTCCCAAAAATTCAGGTTCACCAGATGATCTTACTAGCTAGATATTTACTAAGTGATTTAAATAATTTGCAGTGTCTGTATACACACTATCAATACATTCCCAAGCCTTTTCTAACAGCTTTCCTCTTTTACAAAGGTTTTCCAGGTGAATCTTTAATAGGAGACTTTGCTTTTTTGCTTTGGCTTCAACAAATTCTACCTAATAAACTATTTCATAATGGAAAGTAAAGCATTAAAACTTCAGTAGTGCTACAGTAAACTGCATGAAATTCAGCAGACAAGGAAAAAAAAAAAAGTAATTATCAGAAAGTCAAACAAAAACAAATCTGTGTTAGTCTGCTGGATCATCCAAAATTCCTAACTAATGCCTGGACTAAGATTTCTGTCAAACTCCCACTGAAGACAGCAGAGGGAAGGAGGTGGAGGATGGAAGGATCATAACATTTGCCTCTTCCAAAGAGAAATTTTGCAGAGTTTGCAGAAAATTGCAGTACCATGTCACTGACCCAGGCCTCATGTACCTGTGCCTTAAAAGTCTGATGAGCTGTATATTTTGCTGAAAAAAAAAAGTCCCCACATAACATTTATCTCCCTCACAAAAATACATAATTTAATCAATTGAAATTATTTTTCACACAAATACCTGTCTTTCATCAGGAATTGCCTGTAATCCTTATGGGCAGGCTCAATAACCACACCCTTACAGGAGGACAAGGAATCTTCTTCAGAACCAAATCCATTATAAGGAGGAACAATTCTTTCTGGTTTTGGAGGTGGTGGAGTCTTATACTGAATTGGGGTGAAATCCACTGCAGCAAAGAGAGCAAGACTTATTTGTTACTACTGTGATGAAGGCATTTTACTACCAAGGATTTAAACTTGCAATATGAATAGTTATTAGCCTACTTCTGTAACAGACCACTGATCAAAGTCAAACCAGGATCCCTCCTACTGTTACAGGGTAGAAAAAGACTCCATAGAGCCAACAGCAAAATTATTTCTTCAAGGGTTTCAGGATTTCATCTATAATCTTAAAATGTTAGAAAAATATCATTAAGATACACAGGCAAAAGGAAAGACAAATACAGTTTCAAAGTGGGATAAAACAGTAAATTAAAAATTGTAAATTAATTTTTCAGTTCCATGCTTTGAGAAAATATGACTAAGTAAATAACTGTCTTATGAGTTTCCTGCCCTGTGCTTTTGGCCAGACGAAAAAAATACATAAATAAATAAAATTTTATTCATCATTTAAAACATACATATTTAAGAAGTCTTTGGTACACCAAAGCCAATAACTTCATCCCACAACTTAATATATCCAGAGTTTTGGGAAGCTTTGTTTTTCCTCATTCTCCCCAGACTCAAGCCTTGTCTTGCAGTGATCAGTGGTCCTGACTATCCCAGGTACACAGCAGCAGCTGTCCTGACTCAGCAGAGGCACATCTGGTCAGGGACCTGCACTCAATTCCCACAGAGGTACCTCCCAAAAGTGCTGCTTCCCTGATTCTCATTACTCCTCTCCTGGTGAAAATCTTGTCCCATTTGGCCCCTTGGTGCACCCCTGCACTGCCCTCGTGCTGTGGGACAGCTTCCAGTGCGTTCACATTAAACTTAACAGAGGAGCTCAGTCTGCTGCTTAAAGGAGGTTAATGGAAAATGGAAAGGGTGAGAGGAAAAAGAGGAACTTGCACATGGGAGAAAGCAAATGGGCAGATCTGAGGCAAATGAAGACACGAGCCACAGGAACACAGGATAACCCAGGTTGGACAGGATCTGGGGAGGTTTCCTGCTCTGCACTGGGTCAGCCTCAGGTTAGAGGAACATAAGAGATATGAGACCAGTGTATAAAAGTGGATCCTATGAAATAAAGGGGTTTTTTCCTTTAAAAAATGACTTCTCTACCCTGAATTGAAGAGAGATAGATACCCTAAACTTGTAACATGGGTTTCAGTGCAAACAGAGGATGATGACAAAACTGCTGTCACTTGGAACACTGAACTGGTTTGTGATTAAAATGTTTTAAACATGGCTATATCAGAAGATGAAAGCACAACACTCCTAAAATCTGACTTGTCTAACAACAGTGTGACTTGAAAAATAAAGCAAGGATTCAGATGTCAGTTTTTCTCTGGCCTGAAAACACAAGTTCTCCTTTAGCATTTATCTCTCAGAAGAATATAGTCTGACTCAAAAAGCTGATACTTTCACCTGAATCAGTCAAAAAGGGGTTTTGCAAAACCACACGAACATTCTTCTCCATGAAACTACATGTCCACTTTCTGGGATTCAGAAGCAAAAAGGCCAAGCCCAAAGAAAGACCATTCAGAAATCTTCAATGTAATTTTCATCATGAAAGAGTATGTGCATGTAAACATGCACAAAATCACAGACTCATAGAATCATAGAATGGTTTTGGCTAGAAGGGACCTTAAAGATCACCTCATTCCAACACCCCTGTCATGGGAAGGGACACCTTGCACTAAAGTAGGCTGCTCAGAGCTCCATCCAGCCTGGCCTTAATTACCTCCAGGAATCACGGAATCAATTAGGTCATCTGAGATCACCAAGTCCAACCTATGGCCAAACACCACCTTCTGTCACCCAGACCATGGCACTGAATGCCATGGCCTGTCTTTCATTAAAAACCTGGTGGTGACTCCACTGCCTTCCTGGGCAGCCTATTCCCATTTGTAATCACCTTTTCTGTGAAGAATGTCTTCCTAACGTCCAGCCTAAACCTCCCCTGGAGCAGCTTTAGACTATGTCCTCCCAACCTGTTGCTGATTGCCTGAGAGAAAAGCCCAAGCCCCACCTGCCTCCAACCCCCTTTCAAGGAGTTGTAGAGAGTGATAAGGTCACATTAGAGCCTCTTCTCCAAGCTGAACACCCCCAGCTCCCTCAGTCACTCCTCAAAGGACTTGTGCTCCAGACTCTTCCCCAGCTCTGTTGCCCTTCTCTGGACCTGCTCCAGATGGGGCATCTGAGATTTCTTAGGACAATGTGTTCCAGTACCTCACCACCCTCACAGCACAGAACTCCCTCTTAATATCTAATCTCAGCATACTGTCTTTCAGTGTGAAGCCATTGCCCCTTGTCCTGTCGCTCCAGGCCCTTGCATAGTGCCTCTATTTTTCTTGTCCATTCTCCTCAGGTACTGGAGGGCCACATTTAGGTCACCCCAAAGCCTTCTCTTCTCCAGGCTGAACTGCCCAATTCTCCAAGCTATTGCCCATAGGAGAGGTGCTCCTTCCCTCTAACAGCTTGGTTGCTCCTCTAGACTCTCTCCAACGGGTCCATGTCCTGGGACCCCAGGGCTGGATGTAGCAGTGCAGGTGGGGTCTCAGAAGAGTGGAGCAGAGAGGCAAAATCCTCCCCTCACCTCCTGCCCGTGGTGCTTTGGATAGAGCCCAGCATCCCCTTGACCTCTGGGCTGAGAGGGCTCATGGCCAGGACAGGTCCAGCCTCTCCCTCATCCATCAGCACCCCCGAGTCCTTCTCTGCCTGGGTACTCTGGATCTGCTCATCCCGCAGCCTGGATTGATACTGGGGGTTGCCCCAGCCCAGGTGCAGCACCTTGAACTTGTTCTTATTAAGCCTCGTGAGATTTCCTATTTTCTAAATTCTGTTTGTGACCGACATACCACGTTTTCACAGCTCCACAGAGTGTGCTTACAGACACAGGCAATTCTGATACCATAAACAGGAGCCTGTAAATCGGCATAGACGGAGCGGGGAAGTAAACCCCGATGCCTACAGGTGCTGAGCACCGCAGGTAGCACACAGGATCCCACGGCCAGATTCCTGCTGGATTCCTGCTGAATTCCCATTGGATTCCCACTGAATTCCCGGCTAGATTCCTGCTGGATTCCCGGCTGGATTCCTGTTGGATTCCCGCTGGATTCCCACTGAATTCCGGGCTAGATTCCCGCTGGATTCCCGGCGATTCCCGATTCCCGCGCCGGGAGAGGCACCGGGAGCGGCGGCTCCGCGCTCCCACAGCGCCACCCGGTGGCGGCGCGGCGGAGGCGGCGGGGGCTGATCCTGCTCATTAACCCGAGCGCTAATTTTTTTAATTGGGCAATGTGGAACAGCGTATTTTGGCAGACACAAGCCCCACCTTTTTGCTCAGGTGTCACAGGTCCTGCCAGGAGCGCCCGGGGTTCCAGGGCACTTGCGTGGGCCCCTGGCCGCAGAGGACAAGAAGATCCTGTGTTTATACACTGCTCACAGTCTGCACATTCACACCCATGCATAAGGCATTCATTAAGAGACGCTAAGCATTTCCCGTTTGTAAACTTCAGCACATGTGGATGAAAATTAGATTTATAAACTAGAAGGAAATTATAAATTAAGAACACTAATGTTTTATTCCTTGGGGATGTGTTGAATCTCTCACAAGTGAAGCTCAGAGTAAGTGAAATCCAAACGGAATTCAGCCCTTTGGTTCCCATCTCATCCCAGAAGTAAAATGATCTTGTGTCATTCATAGAATCATAGAATCACTAATTTTAGAAACGACCTCTGAGATCACCAAGTCCAAACATTAGCCAGCACAGTCAGGTCTACCACTAAACGATGTCCTTAAGTGCCACATCTACACATTTTTGAGCACTTCCAGAGATGGTGATTCCACTTCACTACTTCCCTGGATAGTCTGTTCTAGCTTGACAACCCTTTCAGTCAAAAAAATTGTTCCTAATATCCAATATAAACCTCCTCTGAGACTGTTTCATCTTGTCCTGACTCTTGTTACCTGAGACAAGAGACTGACCCTCACCTACCTAGCTTCACTAAAGGGAAAAACATCCAGCCTTGTGTCACCTAAAATTTTCAGGGGTTTAAAGGCTTATATACTCATATTCTCTCCTGTGAATGAGGAAATTCAGAAAGAAGTTGCCATGGAGAAATACAGGTTACAAAACTAGTCAAAAACTCATTTCTGGAACTTGTGAAGAGCCAGCTACCTGAGCTCAAAACTCATTTCATCTTTGCTCTGCCACACAGCATTAGGGCAGAATCAGACAGACAGCTGCCACTTACATAAAAAATGCACTCTTCTCAAGGTGATCACTGGTGTTTAAGAAAATTACCTCTGCCCAGTCTGGAAAAGGAATCAATTCTCACTTCTTCCAGGCTGTAACATTTTCAGTGTAAATTTACAATGGGTGGAGAGTGAAATGAAAGTCTGGGATTACAAATTTCTACTTCCAGAAAGAATAGCACAGGTATTTTTGCTATGTATAGTTTGACCTCTTATTACTACAGTAACTTGGGGTTTTTTTCACCTAATTTATCAATCATGGACCACATACTTGTAGATTTCTCACAAAACCAAAACCTGAGTCAGATTGGAACAAGCACTGGGAACAGCAAGAAACAAAATAGCTCCAGCCACATCTTCAGCACATAAACAATTTGAAGATAGCAAAGCCTTTTTAGTAAAAAAACCAGAATTCCTCAAGAATCTGTTGCCAGAGAGGCAGCATTAAACCAGCTTGAATGGGTTTGTCAGCTTTCAGTTTCAATATACATTCTGAGATTTTGGTATAGAGTGTGAGATTACCCTCTGCCCTCACTGAAGAACTGCAGGAAAACCCTCATGTGTTAGGTAAGACCATATTTTAAGGAAGACCCAAGTGCTACATACTTTGGATTAGAATGATAACTATACTGAATATCAGGGTATAGAAGCAGGAAAGAAATTCAACCTTCAGAGGAAGAGGACACCTCTTGAGTGTTAAAGCCAGGAACAGAAAGAGAAATCCCACTAGATTTGGACAATATAAAGAGGTGGTGATAACCTGGGGAGATGGCAGCTAGCATGATGCTCTCTGTACATCAGAGGAGACGTATGACAAACAGCCGAGACCTTCTAGTAACTGTCAGCTTCACAACTGAGGTAAGAAGTAAAATAAGAAGGCAAAAAAAACCCATGTCCACAACTTTCACATGCAGGAATAAAGAAAACCTAGTGGTCAACAGAACTGTCCATGCAGCTGAAACGTGACAGTGTTTCTACTGATTCAAAGAAAATCTCATTTACAGTCTTACTTCATGATTATTACAGTTACCTGGGGGGGAAAAAAAAAAAGGCATCTCTATATGCACAAGTATATTTAGAAGCTGCTGCTCAGTCTCCACCACGTGTAGTGGAGAGGTTAAACACCAGAGACGCTGACCTCTGACGAGCCTAGTGAAAATTGGCAGCAGGCTTTAGTGCCCCGCTGAGGGGAAAGCAAGGAGTCAGCTGTTCTCCCTGTTATCCAGGAGCAGCTGCCTGGCCAACAGCACAGGGCCCTGCCCCGGCAGCGGGTCAGGGCCGGAGCCTGAGAAATGAGGGGGTGGGAGGGGTGGAGAGCCGGCACAGGATGGGGATTGCAGGGTGCTGTGAGCAGCCTCCACAGCCACGCTTGGGAGGTGCCGGGACAGGGAAGAAACAGCAGTAGGAAACCAGATTTTCTTGGTTTTGTTCCATTTTGAGTAATGTTATTTAAGAAAGTATACTTTATACTCTGTGCTAAGGTACTGTATTAAGTGACAAGGACAAGTCCCAGCCTCCCCCCACTGCACATCAGCCTATTTCCCATTTCAGCAGGGTGACCACAACACCTACATGGCTACAGAGTCTTTTTCTCCTCCTCTGAGGCTGCACTAGCAAGTCTGGACACGTAACTTCGCACATTAATGCATTTTTTCATGCATTCATAGTACTTCCAGGTGACAGTAATGCCATCAGCTTCCTACTGAAAAGCATTAGCTATGTTCATCCATGGAAAAACTCTGCTTTTCACAAACATATTAAAATAGGCAAACCTCACATTAGAAATATATCACGTTCTTCAAGAGAAATCTAAACTACTCTTCATTCTCCTAAAATGCAAATTCTGTGGGCAAGCAACTTGTGCTGAAACTGCAGACTCAAAAATAAATGTCAGCTTCTTTAATGGCTTTGGCAGAAGAGTATAAATTGAAGGGGAGTAATGTAAAAACACAATAACGAAACAGCTGGATTGATGCCATGAGGTGCTGAGTACTGTGCCTTGATGTAAGAACTAATTTATCCAGTTGCTTACTCTTGCTCAAGTAAATGGTCTCCCTGGACTGGAACTGCAATTAAGTCTGTTCCAGTGTTTAATTGGATCGGAGTGGAATTCTGAGCACTTTGTGGGACTGAGCCCACAGAGAGTACCTTCTACATCCACAGACACACACAAAATGTGTAAATCACTAAGAGTAAAAGGTGAACACTCACTAGTTCTCTCTAAAAACCTGCTTTTAAGCTGAAACCTACCCTGATTCTACTCCTGGCCCCTTCCAGTTAAAAAGTCATACCTACATTTTTTTAATCCTTGTAGGAAAGCAGGAAAGTATTTTACAGCAAAATGTGTGAATCCCTTAGCTCTAAGAAAGAGCTTGTCTGTGAACAAGACAGGTTGCATCAAGAGGGATGGTTTTCCATGTAAGCCAGAGTCTCTGCCATTATATATCCCTGTGTAAAACACTTCCCAGTTTCCCAAAGGTCTCAGCTAGAGCACGTCTTTGTGTGTTTGGTGTCAACACGGCAGAGAAACTGGACAGAGCACTGAGAAAAATTATCACAGATAGAAAAGAATGGAGTATGGAGAAAGACTGAAAAGTTTTCCCTTAGCAGCAAATGGCCTGGGATGAGGGCAGGGGAGTATTGGAATCGTGTTCAGATATGTACAAGGTTGTTATTAAAAGAGAATACTGAGCAGTTGTTCCACAAGTCCAACAGAGATAAGAGAAAAAATTTACTCTCTCAATTTACACAAACCAGCTTCAGAGTAGCTTTTAAGCAGCATTTTTAACTATGAGGTTAGGACAAGATACCTCAGGAGGCAAAGAAATCTCCTTTACTGCAGAAGAGGAACAGACTAGACCACCTACAGTCACAGTTTTCTAGAATTCTGCACATCAGCAACTTCTGAATTCCCCTAACTTGCAAACCACCTAACTTTTAGCATCCAGAGACATAAACAGTAATTACTGAGCCAGCATTAGAGGAGGGGAAGGGCCTTTGCATTTGTGTATCATCTGGTTGCACTGCTTGTTTGATCCAGGATGGTCAGCTGCATTTCATTTATTGCCTGCCCTGAGTAAGAAATCCCATTCTCTGTTTGGGATAATTTGTTCAGACAGAGGATATTGCTGCCAAAAAGCAGCAGTGGTCTTGGCTGAAGAAATTCCCAGAGCAGAACCCCCTATTTTGCATCTCTAGAGTTAAATTTGCTATTATTACAGGTAATACCCGTATGGTTATTGAACATGGCTTCCTCACACACTGGCAAGATCAGGTTTACTTTGGTACAGACACGACAAGGTATTATTGAAAAAATCCTAATAAGAAATATTTTTCCAAATAAGAAATTTAGTGTTTGAATGGCAATGCTACACCATTTAATTCCCCCAATGCAGCAGACAAGCTCTGATAAAACACACACTCTATCTGATCACAAGGTAACAGAAATAGTCTTCTCAGGTGTTTTATTTCACAGGGGCAGGGAAAGGCCATAGTAGGATTCTTCCCACCATCTCTGAATAGTCATATGCACAGCTATATTTATTGAACGAATAAACTGCCAGAAAATAACAAAGTCATTTTTGCAGGAAGATGTCCATGATTGAACCATTAGCGAGTCTGACTGGGGACATTCAAAGACAGATAAATGAAAGCCCCTATTGTTATTCATTTCCAAAATGCTTTTCCATAAGGGACATAGTTGCTAAATGTTTCCAGAATTTAGTACTGAAACTTCACAAGATACACACTCTAATGGTCCAGAATACACAAAACTGCATTGTAAAAACCAATGATGTGATAGGCTAAAACTGTCATGTCAGAAAATCTTATTATGTGAGGATTCTGACATCTATATAAAATGAAACACAGTATAAAGGGGAATAATTGAGCTCATCCTACTTACCCACTTACTACATGCTCTTTATTATTTTTCTGACTGCGAACACAGCTATTGGAAGGGGAGGGGGAAGGAGAGCAGAAGAAATGGCAGTCTATCCATATGACAATTTTGTCACTGTGGTTTTCAAATAGAGGCATTAGGAGCAGAACACATAACCTATATGCTAGTTTTCAGTGGAGCAATGTATAAGAAAGCCCTTCTGGATTACCTGCAAAATTACTGCTTTGCTGCTAACAGCCTACAACAGATTGTTATTGCTAAAGGTTTTAATGAACATGTTTTGTCAGTAATAAAACTTGAAGACAGCTCTGTTAAATTCGGAAGTATAAAATGCTCATAAGGAAAAGATAATTAGCACTACTTACCAATTCCATACTTTTTCCTGTAATGTTCTTTAGTGAATTCATCACAATCACAGAGTAATACTTGCCTTCCCCAAACATTAATTACTGCCCCTATTTTCAAGTCACTGTCTTTGTAAAATTCCCGATGCACTGCTCCTGTCTAATAAAAGAAGGAAATTTTATACAGCAGTTCCATAAATCTCAGAATAACACAACTTTTCTTAAAACCCGGGTCATTTACTGTGGGTGATTTAACACATAACATTCTAAGTCCATTGGCAAGTATATTTCACCCCATGTTGAGCTCCTTCACTTTTACAAATGTGGGATTTACATACAGTAAAACTCAGTAGTTCTCATTTGAGCTGCTCTCCAGGGGCAGCACAATTCTATAAATAACTCTCTTTTTTGTTGCAGAGGATAACAACCATAGAAATTACAAAAACTACGATAAAGACATTCAACAGCTGCAGGCACTCAATAATTTCTGACCTGCAGAACGTCCCGAATGTAATAGCCTTTGTTTCTTTCTGGCTTTCCCAACACGTTGAGCAGAGTGTAATTGGTGATGGTGCCCGGACGATACGGAGCAGTGGGAGCGTCCTGCAAGGAAAGAGACCAACTCTTCAGAAATATGGGGGACCGTGAAGAAAGAGAATTCTGCTACCTGAGAACCAGCAGGGCTGGTATACACTGGCTGTTCTTGTAGTATTTTCTCAGAGAAGTTTTTGTAAATTCTACGATTCTACTGCCAAACCTAAAAGCCAAGAGTGTATATGCCAAAAGCCTGTACATATGCCAGAAGCAGCATTCAGAATCTTACTCTCTCTCCAAGGGTAAAGTCTCCTTTCTCTTGGAAGCAAACCAAAAGCAAAGGTCAGCATACCCAAAGTACCACATCGTTGTCAACATCTGTTCTAAAGGCTATTATTTTGATTGGTAATAATTATAAAAACATGCAAAGAACCATCCAGGGTTGGTCCGATCCACTGCACAAACACAGGAAATTCAAGTCAGCATGATTCTGTTGGCAAAGACACGTTTTTGTTTCTATTGTGAGTTTTAAAATGACAGTAGTAATTTATCCCAGTAATATCAAACTTTATATATATTTATGTCCCATTTTTTTTAATTATGCTGATGCAGGATAATCAAAATGAGTTCTTTTGTCTTGCCACCTCTCCTGACCCCTCAACTTTTGATTTCTCTGCTGCCATTCTCAAAATTTCCAGAGGAAATTACACATTACAGAGGATACAAACTCTTTGAAGAGTTCTCTGACCGGAGCCTTTCTCATGATTAATGCCCAACAAAGCTTATTAATGGATTTCTATTGATTTTAATTGGTTTTGCTTAAGGTCCCAAACCCAGAAACTCAATTTTAAGAAATCACACCAGATTTGCCATGAAGAAGTAATGTTATAGAATACTAAAGCTGACTTTTCCAAAGGCTACAAACGTAAGTCATAGATCAAATCTGAATTCACCTCAGCTTTACATAAACTTATAAATATTAATAGATTTTCTTGTCTTCCATTATTGCAGAGTTTTATTAATACAGTTACCTTAATACATTAATATAGGAGAAAGAAAATCATAGGAAATCTCTGTGCCTAAATGCTCCTTTTAGTTTAAGTACGACAGGCCTAAAGATATTTTTCCATCACTTATTAATTTACTACATGAGTATGTGCAAAACCTAAACCATGCAATTATGATTAATACTCTGAAAACACTTTCTAAATATCATTGCAATCCTAATATGGGATTTTCAAAACAAGGCATTCAATAATTCTTAATTAGTGGAAGAAATTGAAATTTTCATTCCTCACCTTTGGAAGTTTATCTCTTTTGAGGAATAATGGAACTACATCCCGGCCTGAGTTTTCTGGTAAAATTTCCCTTACATCAATAGTATCATCAGATAAATAATAACGAAGAATAAGTTCCCGTGGACCAGAAAGCTGCGATTCTGGGTCATTCCACACACCAGAAAACCCTAAAACTTGTCCATCAAACTCCAGAAATTGTTTCAAAGTGTCAAAGCGCTCATAAGGGTGAAAAGGATTCGTGCTCTCCAGATGTTTCTGGTAAAGAAGAAATTAAGAGAAATATATTTTTAATTATTTACTCCTAAAAACAGGATCACAACTGTGTGGTGCTGTCTAACCTTAGAACATGGGCTTAGGATTTTCAAATGAAACCACACCATTACAATACATGAAACATGATTTATGCCATTCTCAGAGAAATATTTACAGGGTTGCCGTGCCCTCAGAAAAAACATGAAAACAATTTTGGATTGGTTTTAATCCTTGTTTTTCTTGCAACAAGGTCCTCCAAACAGAGAATTGTTAAATTTTTATTTACAGTACAGCTCATATTTTCAGAAACTGCCTGTGGTGATCAGATGACTAAAATGCCAAATGGAATCGCTTTTCCTGATTTACTTCCTTAAAAATTATTTCTTATAGATCACAGAATAACAAAATCACAGAATCACTACTTTGGAAGAGACCTTCAAGATCATCGAGTCCAACCCACGCCCTGACACCTCAACTAAACCATGGCACCAAGTGCCACATCCAGTCTTTCTTTAAACACATCCAGGGATGGTGACTCCATCACCTCCCCAGGCAGGCCATTCCAGTATCTTATCACTCTTTGTGTAAAAAACTTTTTCCTAATATCCAACCTAAATTTCCCTTGGTGCAGCTTAAGGCTGTGTCCTCTAGTTCTGTCAGTTGCTGCCTGGAGAAAGAGACCAACCTCATCCTGACCACAGCCACCTTTCCAGGAGTTGTAGAGAGTGCTAAGGGCACCTCTGAGTCTTTTCTCCAGGATAAACAACCCCAGCTCCTTCAGTCATTCCTCACAGGGTTTGTATTCCAAGCCCCTCACCAGCCTCACAGCCTCCTCTGGATGCACTCAAGCATCTCAATGTCCATCCTAAACTGAGGGGACAGAGCTGGACACAGCACTCAATGTCCATCCTAAACTGAGGGGACAGAGCTGGACACAGCACTCAATGTCCATCCTAAACTGAGGGGACAGAGCTGGACACAGCACTCAATGTCCATCCTAAACTGAGGGGCCAGAGCTGGACACAGCACTCAATGTCCATCCTAAACTGAGGGGCCAGAGCTGGACACAGCACTCAAGGTGTGGCCTCACCAGTGCCGTGTACAGGGGCAGAATGACCACCCTGCTCCTGCTGGCCACACCATTCCTGATCCAGGCCAGGATGTCACTGGCCTCCTTGGCCATCAGAGTACACTGCTGGCTCATGTCCAGCTGCTGTCACCAGAACCTCCAGGTCCCTTTCCAACTGGGCACTGTCCAGCCACACAATCCTCAGTCTGTAGCATTCCAGGGGGTTATTGTGGCCAAAATGCAGGACTCAGCACTTGGACTTATTAAACTAATGTGGCAAAAAGAATCAGTTCATTCTTTTCCCTTTGGTAATTTCTGTGGTTCAACTTTAAAACATAGATTTTTAACTTTTGATTCATGTTATACAATTGGCAGGTACTGAGTATGCTTTTTCTCCTCTCAAAATACACCCAATAGGTGTGTTCCATAAGGAACAGCAAATGTTCAACTAAAGATAATTTTCCAGTTATGTGGCCTATGACAAGGTGCTTCCTGCAGTCATGGCTGCTGCAAAACCAGTAGCACTGGGTTACACTGGGTCCCAGGATGATGATCCAGTCCAAGGACTGCATTTCTATACTGTCAGTTCCCAAATATAAATAGTGACCTGAACAGGGTGTTTTTCCCAAGTCAAAATCCACATGTCCAAAGTGCATTAAAAGGGATAATTCTTCCCATGTACAAAATTGCTTCCAAAGAAGAATGGTGACAGACATTGATGAGACAATGTAAGCTGAACTGTCTGAACAGAAAGCAATGTTGACTGTGGACAATTTATATTGTTTTCTAAATTTATCCACTAACACATCTTCTGGCCTTAAAAGTCTTAAAGGGAAAAGGCCCATTCTTTCAGAGTATCAAATCTTAAAATAAGAAGAGCAGAACCAAGTTATTTACCTTCCCAGTGCTCTCTTTCCTCCTTCCTGACCCTTGATGATGCAATAGACAACCACAGCCACAAATACAGCCACAGAACCAGCTAATGCTACCATCATCCATGGAATACCATCTCCAACAATACAGGAGGAATTTCTATATGGAAAGGGTTTTTAAGCATTGGAAGGGGATGCCCAGGGAAGTGGTGGAGGCCCCATCCATGGAGGTGTTCAAGGAACACCTGGATGTGACACTCAGTGCTCTGGTCTGGATGACAAGGTGGGGATTGGTCACAGGTGGGACTTGATAATCTGAGGTCTTTTCTAACCTAAATGATTCTGTAATTCTGTGAAATATGAGTCTAAATGGTTTGCTGCACTTTCCACTGGCCTCATTTTCTATCCCATCCCATTCCTTACTTTCCTTCATACCTTCATTTTCTGGCCATGTACTAGGAGTCCAGTGAAAACCAATTTAATTTTGCTCAAAGTAGTCCAGAGCAATCAAAAAAAAATTACCTTCCACAAATTACGCACAGAAAAGTGAAAGCATAAGGCAGCCATAATCTGCTAAATAACTTTTCTGGAATTCCTCAACAACTGAGAACATGGAGACATAGATTTCAGTAATTTTTTGTCTTCTGAAGCTTTTATTTCTTAAACATTTTTCCCCTCTCCATTCTCTTTAGGGACCGATATGCCCAATTCTTGAATGTTTTGCTTGTTGTTAAAGAAAAAAATATTAAAACATAAGTGGGTTATGCAGTACCATACATAATGTTGACACAGTCTGACAGTATCAAGACAACTCAGCATGTGTTTATATACACAGCTGTTACCCACAGGGACTGAGTAAGGGAAAAGAAACCCATGGCCAGGCTGAGTCACCACAACACAAATCCAGATGTATTACAAATGCTGCTTTTCACTGAGGGATTGCACAAGCCTGGCAGCATGAATGAAGAGAAAGCAACTTGTTGGCCTGAGAGTGCCTCAGAGACATGGAAATTGTCCTTCACATCTCAGTCATAGTCACCTTCCATTACTGCTGCTGAGACCTGCAGCAGTTTTCTCACTGAAAGCACTAAGGATGTCAGAGACACAGGGAGTATTTGCTGCTTTCAGAGGACCAGGCTGGATCTGTCACAACAGGCTGCATATTGTGGGCCAACAGTCCTAAGAGTCAGGTCAAGTGCCATTTGCACACATATTAATCAAGAAAAACAGAACTGAAAGAAACTTGTCATTATTCCCAACAGACAACATCACTCCCATTACTACTTCCAGAGGAAAAAAAGAAAAAACAACAAATCCTGCAAAGTGGAATCCATACAGAATCTGGGAGTTGTGAGTGAGACTTCTGGAGGTGTGTATGTTTGTGTGTATGTATTCCCATACACTTACAAAAGAGGGAGGCAAATAAAACTTTGCGATTCTTAAAACTGCAGAACACTGAGTTCTGTATGTTAAAATAATTTGCTTTTACCCATGCAAAGAGCTGTTAAAAACATATAGGGGTAGAGATGAAAGATAACACATGAATAGAAGAAAGGAATCTGCAGGAAGCCATGGGTGGGCTGGAACAGCAATTCCAATTAGATAATCTTTTAAACACTTCAAAAGTGTTTGTTTAGATTAGCTCAAACAAAATCATAAATTACTTATAAATTACCTTTAATAGGTACACTTTTTTTTTCAGTTTCATACTGAAAGGTTTATATTATTTTTACTAATTAATTTTATTCTGTTTTAAAAGGTGTGTGAACACATCAAGAGAAAAATATTAATATAGTACAATGAGCCACATACCAAAATTTTTAAATCCAAGTTTTCTCTTGGGATTTACTATGTTTCTATTTGATATTAAAGAAATAATATATGTAATGCATATAACAAATATGCATTCAAATCCAGTTTTATCCAAATCATGTTTTCACTACTGGTGCCTCTCCTGACCTGCTGCCGCTCTGTGGTGTACGGGTCGTCTGGACGGCATGCAGGAGGATTTAATCTGATCCCTATCTTCATCAGTAAGTTTTTTGTGTACAGGTCACAATCTATAATCTTGTATTTTCGGCCATAAAAGGTTACTTCTGTGTTGATATTGAAATGATACATAGTATAGAACTGATCCTCATGAGGAGGTGGAAGTGGAATCTGGTGCCGTCGAACAATAGTTCCTGTAAAACAGAATAAATTCATGGAGTAAATAATATTTGCTCTAAGGATCCCAATAGAACTAAGTTTAGAGAAGAAGAATGCCTTGGCAGGGGAAAAAAGTATGACTTATCAAGCATGGAGGCAGGGATATTGAACTGAGCTTCCTCAAGGAGCACATGGAAGGTAGAGGAGAGAAGAAACACAAGAGAGTTGGGCTGGTTGCTGGTCTGAAGCAAAGAATCCATCTCAAAAATACAGAGCCAGGACCTCACAACCCACAGTCTAACAGGAATATTATCCAAAAGAGAAAGAAAGGAGAGAAGGAGAGAGGAGGAAAAAAAAGAGATATTTTAATTTTGACAAAGTAATCACACACTTAAATTTTCTTATTCATAGTCTTTAAATGAAAGGACTGCTATCCTGACAGCATTGAATTTTATTACCTTTTGAAGATTAAAAGACATTAAAAGACAAGGAAACTGCTATTGGCCTGTCAGCTGAAAATTCAAATTCATTGATGAATTGGGTAGTGCTTAAAAAGTACTCGCTACCTGTGAGCAAGAGACTGGAATATCTTTCATATGAGGAAAGGCTGAGAGAGCTGGGTCTGTTCGGTCTGGAACAGAGATGACTCAAGGTGAGGAAAACCTATCAAAATTTATAGATACCTGATGGGAAGAATGAAGAAGATGGAGCCAGGCTCTTCTCCATGGTGCCCATCGACAGCATGAGAACAAATGAAAAGATACAAAATTTCATCTGAGCACTCAAATCCACCTTTTACTGTGAGGGTGGTGAAATATTGAAACAGGCTCTCCAAAAGGGTTGCAAAGTCTCCATTCTTAGAGATACCTGAAACCCAAAAGGACACGGCCCTGGGCATCTGGCTCCAGCTGAATCTGCTTGGGGCAGGGGCAGGAACTAGACAATCTTAAAGTATCCCTTCCAACTTCAGTGATTTAGGGATACCACAAATATTTTATAAATAACCTACAGGAATTTTAGAACCAACTTAAGGGAGCCTGTGGAGAGAGGGGATAAAGAGAGGCAGAGCAGAGGGGAGAAAGGTATCGCTGTGTGCTTGCTTTGGTGTTTGAAGGGCTTTGTTCCTAGGTTAGTCCATGGAAATTCTTTACTGTTCACTTTATTTCCCTATGGACTAATTTGTATGAGATACCTTTTTTAACTACATTATCAGAGTTGTTTGTTAAGTTCTAATTCCTACAATGAAAACATATCCTTACTTTTTCAGGGGAATAAAGCAACAAAGCAAATTTACTTTATGTTCCCATCAAAATAATTTTTTAAGACCCACTCATCATCTTGATGTTTCACATGTACCAAATCCAACATTCTGGTTACTGACCTTTGAATATAAACCTTACCTTCTATCTGCTTAAGCATATTATACACCTATTTAGGATGTATCCTCGTGAAAGATGTTAGAAAATGTGAAAAGTAGCACATTTTAATGGGATGTAAAACTTCACTAGATTAGCTTTAACAAAACCATATATTTTAAAATATTTTATCTGATTTTGGCTAATTGTTAGGTCAATCAACAGACAATGGGATAAGTCAGAGCATGCAAATCCTGTTGAATCATCACTTTAATTAAATTATAATGGTTGATGAGTTTCTAATATGAGGTGTTTTCGGCGATTATATTCACCTCAGATTTGGTGAATAAGCCTCAGCTTGTTTTTCATATCACTTTTAAGGGGGAAACACACATACCCATTTTGTTCTGAGGGAGAAGATTTCTTTCCTAATCAAAAATGTCTTGTAAAGATAATATCTCTAGCAATCCTTCACTTTTATTAGGTATTACTGTGCC
The DNA here is from genome assembly GCA_013400435.1 of Pycnonotus jocosus. Classification (NCBI taxonomy): domain Eukaryota; kingdom Metazoa; phylum Chordata; class Aves; order Passeriformes; family Pycnonotidae; genus Pycnonotus; species Pycnonotus jocosus. Next base: position 174,509 of record VWYP01018972.1, on the reverse strand, counting down.
CGATGTACACCTGTAGAGGGTACATTTCATAATATTGAATTTGAAATTTAATAAAACCTGATCAGCTGAGGTTAGGTCTCATCATTTTGAAATTGTTCTTCCTTCTGGAAAATAATGAATTTTGTCTAGAAATTTGTTGCAAGCTGTTAAAGGAGCATCTGAATGTGCAGTTTTCAGGTTGCTCAGGATGGATTGCTATTCCTGATAGTTCTTTGGTTGTCAGTTTATTGAGCAGGACATTCTACTGCACCACCAAGCATTGATTTAAATATTTGCATTTGGTCAGACTAAAGCTCTGCTCTACTGTGCTCTTGAAAAGGGAGTTGAGGTACTGCTTTTCTTTGACAGTGGTGGCTCCAGCTGGCTCCCACACCATCATTTGTAGCGTATCTTCTTTTCTCTAGGGGCTCTGGATTATTTGGCAACCCCAGCGGCTGCTTAAGGAGATCTCACAAGTAGTGAAGGCCTTTTGACAACAAAGCTGGGCAGAAAATTATTTGGTCTCTGCTGCTTTTCTTCTCTGCAGAAGACATTAAATGGTATCCAGTTTCCTTAGCACAGCTCTCTGACTCTGCACAGCTCAGCAGTGCATTAGAGAGAGGAGAGGAATGAGTAATACCTCGAGTTTGTACACGCCTTGCTCGCACAGAAAGGAGGAGAAGCCACCACTATTATTCCTGCAACACAAAGTTCATCTCAATAAACAAGGAGGCTTCTTACATTCACTTATCCACCCTTCCAGAACACAGCAAGGTCATGATTTGGCCACCATCAAATATGGCAAAATCATAATTATTTCAAGGCCTTGGGGGAGGCTTGAACTCTTAGAGAATCTGTTATATTGGAGGAGCTGATGCAACTTCACTTTCCCACTTGTACTTTCCTCTCCAGCCAGCCGGCCTTGGGAACCCAGCCAGGAGGCAGCTCCACTCTCTTTTTCAGCTGGCTGACCTTGGGGAAACCAGCCAGCTATTCCACTCTGCTCTGGCTTGCAGGATCTGGACTGCACTGGAAGCTACAGTCAACCCCATGGGAACAGAAATGACCTTTTGATAAGACAGTATCAGCCAGCCACAGTCCTGTTAACTGGGAATTATATGTACAAAACACTTGCAACTGCCATATGTAGCCTGCCTCTCTATGGGAGAATTTTTTTTTTTATACTGAAAGAGTAATTATCATTCTGCCTGTGGAAGAAGCATTTGGAGTTTGTTATGTGGTCAAGTGTACTGTCCTTCTCTCCTTATCTTGACTTGGGTCTTGTGCACTGTGATTGTCCTGCTGTTTCTTGCTTTGATTCTGGGTTCTCAAGTTCAAGGTCTCTGCATTCCCTCCTCAGTACAGATTTCCTCTAATGTTTCTAATATTTGCCAAATAGCAAGGCAGTATCCAAAATAAAATGAAATTTAAATTTCAGTTATTTAGTAGCAACCTTGTAAGTCCAAATTCATGTCCAAGTACAGCAGCCAATTTCATAAAGCAGTTTTTAAAGTCACTGAAACATTTCCCACAGATCATTTACTTCATTGCTTTGAGATTGGTCAATGGTAAAAGCACATTTTCTGGCATTTTTTTTCTCTGAAGGCAATTTGTTTTAGTTTTGCAAAATCATAATTGAACTTAGAAATTCTTTTAACTTCTTTGACCACTGTTCCTTCACCAGATCTTCCTGCAATCTGTAAGCCTCTCCAAATCTCTTTCTGCAAAACCACCAGCATTACAAGAGTACAATGGGAGACTACTGTGTTTCTCCAATCCCACCATTCCTGGACATCCATTCAGACCATCAAAGTCCCATTTGTGGGTTATGGCACAAGAATTGGTAACCCCTCAAGGCATTAACCAGCCAAGACAAGATCTACTTTGATCTATCCTGTCACAGCTCTACCTTCTCTCCAGGAAGCCTCCTAAAAACAGCCATCCCAGCTCTCTAGTTCACATATTTTGATAGGGCAAACTTCCAAGTTAAGGTGACCAGCACCTTCTGCCTTCAACAGTTCAATTCTGCTTTATCTATCACTGGTTTTTGCTGTTCCTCCTTTACATGATGCCCTTCCTGGCACTGCAACTCTCCAATTCTTCACACAGACTGAGCCCATCCTGCTCCTGATGTCCTCACACCTTTTTCTTCAAACACCTGTGCTCTTTTGTTCAGTGCAGCTTGCCTTTTAGCAACCCAAACTCTTCTACAGCTGAACTCTTCTCTACAAATCTCTGGAATTTTAATTAACTGAAAAGTTGTATTTCAGCAGATGTGCAGAGAGCAGCATAATGGCCAAGGTCCTGAACTTCAGTTCAGTTCAGCTCCTCACCCTGTTATGACCTTTTCTGTATGATCAGGGGTAAGATTTTCATTCCTTTGTGCTTCAGTTCACCATCTTTGCAATGCAGACAGTTACACTCCTGTTGTTCTTAAGCTTAAAAATTACCAATCAGGATAAAAAAATTGAACAATGTTAGATAGAATTAAAATAAAAGAGGAAATAGGACAATTCTTTATTGAAAATGGTAAGATTAATAGTTAATAATTTAGTATAATCAAAGTCAAAGTCAAACTCCAAGTGCATGTGAGTAGAGAATCCTCTGATAGATGTCTCCATCACCTCTTTCACTCTACATCACATTAATTTCTAGGACAACAAGAATATTTATGTAGAAGTTTATGAAAAAGTATAGGCCCTGTATCTATGAATCAACTGTGAAGCCCAAACACATTTCAGATATTCCTTGGGCCTTTCAATTTATAGTTTTTCTTCCTTCCTAAACACAACCAATACACAGAGCTTCCTTACCAGCCCAGATACCAGTGACAAATAAATTAAGTGCACTTTGGAGATCCTGGAACATTTATTTTTAATCCATCAGGTAAATATGTTGTGTATATATATTCATCCCACATAAAGTACTCAGACAATCTCATAGAGACTTTCAAAACATCCTTGCATGGAAGGCTGAGAAAACTCTTGTTTCTCTCTAATACCATTCAGTTAATTTTAGGTCCAGTATCAAAAGTTACTCCAACAATCATCAGCACAAGATACGACCAAGGAAACAGGAGGAAATTGTAGCCTTCCTGTCACCTAAGGAGCAGGACTAGACTGCAGGAACAGGAACATTAGGGCTGAAGAGACAGCCTGCACATAGTACACTCATAGTACAAAGACAATGAAAATAACTCCTTCAAAGGAATCAGCTTTGAATTTGCTTTATCCTGCTCTAACGAATCTGGCTTCCACCTTCTCTCTCAAGCATCACCTCTGACTCCCTGTACTTCCTTTGTCAGAGGACATTTCCTCTAAGCCACAAACCCCAGAAGCAGCTGCTCCCACTCTTGGGGCACACAAGTCAAGGAAAACCTAAACCCGATGATGTCTCCCACATCTGACATAGGAGTGCAGGGTGGGGGTAGGGGAAAGAGCCCCAGCATGCTTTTCTTCACATGAAAAAGCACTTCCCAGGTAGGAGTAGGATGAGGTTCCATTGCATTCAAAATCAGTCCCTGTTGATGACCCTACAAAACTTCTGGCAAGAACTACTCAACACAGGGACAGCAGCACCTGAAGTACCACTTTAAGAGATTCACAGGCAATTTTATCCCAGTCCTAACAGTAATGATGCACATAACACCTTTAAATATTATCTTACTCTGTAGACAGAGAAATTGATGGCATCTGCTGATCTGGTAATAGGGTAGTTAAATGGTTAACTTATTTTGTGCTAAGAATGTATAAAATGTACAAAACATCTTTGGGGACTGGGAGGTGCAGTTATCCCAAGACATCCTGCTTCTCTGGATTATATCCCTTGAAAACTTTTAATTCTGGCAGTGACCCATAAACACCAAGAAGCAGCAGCTGTGTTCCCCCTCTGCAACAGGATGTTGGCTGCTAGATCAAATTTTCTTAATATAAACCAGGTCCAATAATACCCCAGCAAATCAGAACAGTAAACCTTCCTCCTGAAGCCCTCAGGCTGGTCCCAGTGCAGGGATGGGACACTGAGGCAAGACAGCTTCTCAACTTAAGAGGCATCAAAGAAGAATTGCCATGCCAAGGGCACTTTAATCATAAGAGAACCAAAAGCCAGAGGCACAGAAGACTCTTGTCCTCAATAATGGCAGAAACACTGCAGGAGCTCATGAACAACTACAGAGCTGCTGCCACAGAACTCCCTGTCAGTAGCAAGATGGGAGGAGCCAGGCTCAGGAATGGAGATCTAGAACACAAATTGTTTTTGCAGGAGTGACACAACACTGACAAAGACCTTTCCACCATATGATTTCAAACTACTTTATTAGAGAAAAATTTGTATGTTTGAGTAGGGGAGAGGATTCAGCCTTACAAAAGCCACATCTTGAGAAACTAAGACAATAAAAAAGTTCACATCATGATCTGTAACAAAAAACCCCAATTATACCTGTGCATTTACACCTCATTTTAGTTATAAGAACTCACATTGTGTATCCTTTGGAATGGATCAAGACTGTACTGAAGAGAGAAACTAAGGGGAGAAAAAAGGGTGCCAATAAAAACAGATACCTTGATTTATGCCACTATCTCTCACTACAGGCTCAGTCACTTGAATTGTATCATCTTCAAGGTAGTAATATATATTACAATGTCTGATTCTATACAGCTCTTGATGTTTTTCAGGCACTTCTTCTTCAAAATAGGCATCAAATTTCAACACCTATTAAAAACAATAAATAAATATAAAGCAGCAAAATCTCCAATGCTTTTGCAAAATATGTCAAATACGCTTGTATAGGTTATAAGTAACTAAATGTATGGATTTCAGGAGGTAGATTTATTCCTCAGAAATGTAAGAACAGAAATCCACATTAAAGCACATAAATTTTAAATTCTTTGCTTGGCATTTTTATTATCACAACATCTAAGCAGAGATGGAACTCTGAAGTAAAGAAATAAATCAAATACAAACCTATCAGCAGGTTGCTTGGAAAACCTTCCAAACAAAGCATTTCTGATAACACAATGAGCTGCCTAGGTACTGAAGCAAATTTTAGACTGCTATTCTATGAATTACTAGAAAATCCAGTGCATGATGACAGCAATGGCTTTACCATCAAGGCAAGTGGAAAGAGTTTTTTTTAAGCAGATCCTGCAAGTGTTCAAAGGGTACTGAAGACTATCAGAGAGAAATTACACTTTTCAGGAGGCGTTTGCAGCTGTGCAATAGTGGCATTTCAAAACTTCCCTGGTTCTGCAGTTCAGTGAGTGGGGAAATCTCACAGAGTGCACCAAATTCTCTTGATGGTCTCTTGTAATAGCAATAATGCCAAAAAAAAAAAAAACCACCACAAAAAACCCAAACCCAAAAAACCCCCACACCTTCACAGGGTAGGTGCTCACTGGCCCTCATAGCTGGAAATCCCAGCTCAAACTCAGACACCATTACACAAATTTTGCACTTCTTGGTATCAGTTTTTAACCATGAACACCAAGGTTAAGGGACCATGAGAGATGTATCTACTTCCTATTGCATTATCTAGCAGCATGCTTGCTTTGGTAAGTACGTGCAGGAAAGCATTAATTAAAACAAGTTTCCATCCTGTCCCCCCAACACTTTTGGGTCAAATCACTGTTAAGTTATACTTTATTTTCCGCACTGGTTATATTTGATAAATGCAATTACCTTTATTTTTGATTCATCAGACAACCTGAAGCATTGAAAAAAAAAGACAATTTAGTTGTTCCCTATGTTTCAACAAGCATCTAGCAGACCATGAGTTGGAAATGTTTAAAATCTAGTAAGATGGCTGAGTTCCCTGCTTGACAGAACACACTGGTTAATAGTCTGCACTCCTTTTGCATGAGTCTTTGAGAATCTCAAAGTACCTCCATGAGTACTGAAGACAGATATTTTATACCACCTCATAGACAAGAACAAACTCCTTTTCTACATCTGGGAAGAGAGAAGCAGGAGCTTGCCCAGGAGCACACAACAGCCACCCTGTGAACAGCTCAGACTTCTCAGTCACATTCCCTTCTCTCTGGCAGGTTAAGTGCAAGATGAGAATAATTCTGTTTTCAGAAATTATTTCAAAGGCTCAGATCCCACTGATTTTCAGCAACCATTGAACAGTATGACAGACACATTTTTGGCATCAACTCTCCTGCACTGTGACCCTCCAACACTAGAGAAATAAAATTTAAATTATAATCAAATGACATAGCTATTACTGTTTAAGCCTGATGGCATTAGATCTTCACACAAAGGAATCTAGAAAACTCCGTTAGAGTTTGTTTAATTAGTACAACATGCAAGTTTCTGAACAATGTACAGAGTTGAAAATAAATTTAAAAATTAATATTTGTCCACATCTTTTAACTGTGGATTTCACTGTTTCATGTATCAAACACAAAAACACGGGACAAAACATCTGACATAAAACAGAGGCAACTCCAACTATCAACCTTCAACATTTCTTCCTCTTTCCAATTTTCTAAACACTGGTGTAGAGACCCATTTTTGGTGACCAAATTATCCTTCCTGGCCTCCAGCTACTGTTCTGAAATGACCAGGAGCTCTGTATAAAGCTCTTGAACACTCCAGGGGACTTCAAAGGTACTGTGGTGGAACCACTGTATCCCAGTCTGAACATCCTGGGCCTCAGCTGACGAGGATCAGAATTTCATTCCTCACCCAACTGCTGTTAAAGCCATGAAATCACTGGAAACACAGAAACTTCTGCACCCTCTTGTCCCTATTCTGCCAGTCCCACTAGAATAGGGACATTTGATGAACATACTGTTCAAGAGCTCTGTTTCATTACTAATTGTTCTTAACTTTGTCAATGATCTCTTCTGAGAACAGCTGTCTCATGAGACACCAGCCAGGCAAAGCAGTCTGTTTGCACAGAACTCCAAGCTCTAGCACATCCTTAATACACTGGATTTATTTCTTTCTCTAAGCATACATCTATGCCCTCATTTATTCCATTTTGAGGAGTTTGTGCAGGTTCTTTTGCACTCACACTTTATTCTCTTTATACCCTTATCAACGTGCTAGTGTGTGACTGAAATATATGCAGCAGCCAACTGTAATTTTTCAGATCAAAGCAGATGATTCAGGAAGCGTGAGGAGGGGAAGGAACAGAAAGGAAGATGTCTTACTTTTCATTTTGGAGCAAAGTTAGGCTTAAAAATACTCAAAACGTAACACTTCCTAACTGGAGTCTCATCTGCAGTACAGAACTACAAAGTTCCCATCCCATCCCTTAAAAAATTAAATGTTACCTATGAAAACCAAAAATAACAAATATTGAATAAACTCTGTAGCACTTTGCAAAGTGCCACAAAGTTTCCCTGGCACCCGTGGTAGTCAAATTATAAACTGCATTTCAAGCCCAGGAGGCCTTGTGTGTGTACTTAATCGTAGAAGAAATTAAATTTACACCTGCTTTCTATTAGACAAGTGAAATTACAAAGACTACTTCTCAGCCTACTTAATAATGAAGTTTTATGCCTGTCCTTCTTCCAATTACTATGGTACTATTGAAAGTTAGCAGCCAAAGTGGTAAGAAAGCAGCTTACATTTCAAAAGATAAACACCTACTCAAACCACTTTTCATTCAGTGCATTCTGCTGAGTCCCAAACTGCAGCACTGGAGGACACAGCTGCATTCCAGGCTCTTAACTGGAGAAGCTAAATTAGTTGGATAGCAAGTACCCTGTAACAATCTGCCATTAATACAAACACATGAGCCCTCCAGAGGCCAATTCTGAACCTGCAAACTCCTGTCCTGGACTGCCCCGTGGATGCACATTTGGATTAGATCAGGAATGGCCAAAGGTCAGCAAGTTCCTCTCACCAGCCAAAGCCAGGACCTGCTCACTGGAAGGTCCCTCTGCCTCCCACTGAACCCCTTGATTCCATAGATCTACATCCAATGCCTGAAGAGTTAATACACTCCTCCTTGTTCCAAGAAGGGAGCAGGAAAAGCAAGCCCAGGTCTGGCTGAAGCCTTAACAGCTGGGCACACTGGACCAGGTCACACCCAAGCATGTTGCTCTGTGAGAAATACCAGGGACCTCAGAGGCAAAGCCAACCAAAGGCATGTGAGCTGTTCAAATCTCACGTTTTCTTGTTGTAGTTCTGCTCTGCCAAAGATGAGTGTGTAATTGTACTCCAATTACCTGCATGGCTTCTCTTTTAAAGAAAAAAATATGAAATTTGTCTTTATTCCCAATATTTAAATACCATAATCATTTAGTCATGCAACATTTCTGCAATCTGCTGAATGATTCTTTTTTCTGGATCATTTTCCTTCCCTGATTGTAGGCTTTTTGCTTTAGAAATAAAACATCTCTAAGTAGAATTTAATGTGAATTTAAACATGGCAAGCAACAACAATGTGCTACAAAATTCCTGTCATCACAGGTTACAGTTATTTGGTGACTCCCTAACTTGGAAGGTGTCACTACATTCTTGCAAAAAAAACCAAAACAAAAAAAAACAAAAAGCCAAATGAACAAAAACAAACAAAAAACCCAAACCCTAATTTTAAATTCCTGTACCTGTATCAGACATACTCAATTACACAATAGCAAATCATACAGAAGTCCAGAAGTCAACAGGACTTTGAGCATGCAAGTATGATGGCATGAGTGAATCCCAAGCATGTAGCACTCCACTGACTTTAATGATTCCCCAGTGCCCACACACACTTTCTCCCAGACTGGGGTTTACCTGACATTCATTCTTACCAGGTTGCCAAATAATTCCCTCACTGTCATCATTTTCACTAAAAAGGAATATGCTGACCACTCCCTTAGTCTTGTTAAATCCTGTAGAAGATGTATCCCAATACAGAAATGTTTTTATATATTGCTGTATGGCATGATATATGTTTATATTATTTATCCAATATATTAATATAATGAAAAATACCCACTACCACTCTTTTTGTCTATCTAAGAGCTTTTTTTGCATGCACAAAATAATCTTCTGAAATATCTGCCCAATTGAATTTCATTGTTATACTCTCATATTGTAGTTATTCACAAAAAAAAACCCCAAAACACCAAAACAAACAAACAAACAAAAACAATAAATGGGATTTCTACACACCTGCTTGTCAAATGCTATCCAAGAAGGAGCACTGCTCCTTCCCATCGCTCTAGGAAACACACTGTTGGTAACTTTCAGGGTCTGGCCAGGTAACAGTTCACCTCCTATTCCAGGTTTATTTTCAAACATCATAGGAACATCATTGCAGAAACCACAGAGCTGTGATCTGTGGAACTTTTCTCCTCCAATCTGTCAAAAGTGCAGAAAAAAAAAAGAAAAAAAAATCTGTGTATTTGTTTTTAAATCTATAATAGCTGACCATTCAGAAAGGAGGATTAATCATGCAAAAGTTTGTTTATATTTAATACAGACTCTAAAAACCTGTAACAACTGGAGTGCTGCAAGTGAAGTGACATTTTTCAGTGGTCAATTTGCCAGTCTTATAGACAAAAATGGAATAATATTTCAGTAATTTAGCTTGGCTGAGAGACTGGACAGTACCAGATGTTTACCCCCCACACTCCTTCCCTGCAATAAGGATTGAGCTTTGTGTAGAGAAAGAATCAGGTCATGCCCAAGAACTGTTGTAAGAGGTAAAGGGGAAAGGCCTTTCCTACAGCTCTCCAGAGGACAAATGGAAATAGTTCAGCAGCACTCAGAGAACAGCCTGCTCTCGTTATTCATGTCAAAGATCTTATTTACATTTGCATCCCTGGGTGTAAAATAAATTCCTCTGTACTAGTGAATACACTTGAATTTTGGAAGGCTGGACCTGAATCATCCCATCTGGGAGTATTTCAAAAGAAGGTCTCTGAAGAGATTCCTCCATATTATTACCAATTTTTCAGGCAACTTAAGATGGAGTGCTTAAAAATATAGAACAACCAACAGCAAAGAAAACCATCTTGCCCACTTCAATTTCTTGGCTGGGGCTGAAGCCAGCCTTCAAGTGACACAGAAAAGCTTCTGGGCTCACACAAACATCACTCCTGCCTCTGGGAATGTCCCTACTAATAAGCTGCCTGCTTTGCTGGCCAGTTCCCTCCAATGGAGGCAGCTGGTGTGAGCTGGGCTGGGGCAGCAATCCGCCAATGACCTCACACACAGTCTCACAGAAGAGGACAGGGAAATAGGAAATGCCAATGGAAAACTCAACTTCCTTCCATCAGCAGCAATCCTGACTTGTTAGCTCTTCTCACTCTGCTATTCTTCCCTTTCTTGCCCTTTCAAATCCTCAAAATACTTTATCTGGGAAAGCAGAGAGGGGCCACTGCACCCTGGCACACCCACCAAGGGGAGAGAGAGGCCATCAGAGCTGTGCCCTCCCTTGGCCTGGGACTGGGGGAACAAGAGGGAAGATGAGGCTGAAGTGTGAGGAACTGATGTTATGGGGGAGAAAAGTAAAGGTAGAGGAAAAGGCTGGGCAGCAAAATCACAGCAGCACCAGAGCAGGATGTCAGTAAAGTAGCAGGGGGACAAAATTGCCTCCTCACTCCATTTGGAAGACTGGGCATCACTGATTATCACATTACATATGTGTAAACCACTACTTCTCCAAAAGGTGTAGACAGCTCTAAGTTAATATAAACCAAAAAATGGTATAAATAATCCTTTTTCATGATGCAACATTCCAGTGACACACATCCAGCAGAGCAGTTCTGGGTACAAGTGCAAGCAGTGAAGCTGCAAAACCTGGAAGTACTCAAGCAGTCATTTCATTGTGCCAGGCTGAAAGAGACGGGAATCAGAACTATCAACACCACTCTGTAGGAACTCCTGCACTGTGGGAGTCACAGTCTGAACTGTTCACCTGCCTCCAGGTGCTCCAAATCCAATGGCACAAGACAGAGAGCTGCAGACACAAACAGCCCAATCACTGCTTTAGCTTAACCTTGCTTAAAATCCTTTTGCACACCATTTTTGCAAGGACAGCAGTATGAAAAAGAACACTTCCTATTTTTACAATTCATTATTTTTAATACCATGATTATCAAATCAATGGCTATATCTTTGCTTTGGTTAAAAAAGCTGAGCTAGACAGTATCCTTTAAAAGAGTTATTGCAAAGGAATAAGGTTCACATACTGGGGTCAGAAACAATCAGAGCTATGGAAGCACACCCTCAAAGAAGATACTTGAAGGTAAGCAGTGTTTTGAACAAAGGTGGATAAAAGAGCATGCACAAAGTATCATAATTTAAAGAATAATACAAAGGAAACAGAAATTTACTCCTCAAGATATAACTCAAGAACAAGAATTACCGAATAAAAGAGAAAAACAAAAAAAGAAAATGCTTGTATGCAGACTAGGAGATGATGGGTCCCCCTACCAGAGCATTGCTCAAGCCAGGAATTTAACCAGACACATTTGCAGGAATGATGCCCAAAATTAAATATTTCATATCGGCAGAGTTTTGTGAGCTGTGATATAAAATGTCATGCTTCAGTGTGAGCGCTGACACTTAGGCATCAGGAGCAGAGCTTCATGTGGTCATCCCACCTCTCCCACAAGAAGTGAGGACAGGTGCTCTCCTGGGACACTGACAGGGGCTGGCACCTGCTTTGTAACACATCTGCACTTGGGATGGTTTCTTCTCTCTCCTTTGGGTGCTGCTGAACTTCCTTTTCTTCTTTTGTTTCTTTTTAAAATAGTTTTGTTCCTCTGTAAGCTGAGAAAGAGCTGGGGAGAAGTCAGAAAGGAAGGGAGCCTTCTGCATTTATCAGTTCAAATGTACAATAACTACAGTCAACCTGAATTCTAAAAGGGGATTTTCTAGGCAGAAATATCTGATTTATACTGAAGGTGCTACAGAACAGATCCCTTTTCTGGCACAGCAGGTTTTTAATTATTTTCCCTCTATTACCAAAGCATGTGTTATGGAGAACGGCACAGTTAGTGAAGCACAGTGAGGGTGCTTTCCTGAGCACAGCAAAGCTTTTCATGTCCTCAAAACTTCTTCTAGAAGTATTTGCTGTTCATATGTTTTTGGGGTCTAGCAGAAAAGTGTTCATCAAAGTAATCCAGGTCTGAGTCTGCTGGAATTTAGAGAATTTAAGGCTCAAATCATAAGATCCTTAAAATTTTATATGAAAAATACATGATGAAACAGCTTCAAATCTGTTAGGAATCTTTTGTGTCATTCTTGTAACTTTCCAGGGTTTCACAAAAAGACTATTTTAGATTCCTAATCACATAATTACTTATCCCCTTCTTCCATAAAGCACCTAGATCCGTAGACAAAACAATGTCTTCTCAAAATCTGTGCAATCAAAACCACAGAACAACAGAAATAGAAAGTTTAAGAACATTTGTTATAACTGAAGATCACAAAAGAGAAAAATCACATTTGGAAACTTCACCTAACAAACTCAGTCCACCTCTGGCCTAAAATAGTGACAGAACATTATGCTACCTCCACACTGAATGACTTCTAACAGAAATCTTTTAGAGAGCAGGGAAAGAGCTTGAATGTGTCTGCTGTGCTAATGCAGCTCAACTGAACAGGCTGTGGATCTGCTGAACAAAGCTGGACACTTTCTGTGTGTTGAGCCTGAAAATATTGAGGATCCACTCAATAGTGAGTAATAAAAGGTCAGGGTTCTCTGACTCCAGCTCTTGGCTTTGCAAACTCAGCCCTTGCAGTCCTTGGGGAACGCTGCCTTGTGCTCGCTCCATCTTGCTCTGTCATAGAGTCACAGCAAACTCCCCAGGGAGCTGCACATTCCAGCTGAACCAAACACAGCTGGAAATCTCCCAGCACAGCAGCTGGAGTGATGGGAGAGCCCTCACTGGGCTCTCAGAAGCCACATTTTTAACTCAGTCCCACAGGGAACTATGGCAGGAGTGGCAGCACAGTTCTGTACCTGGTCTCCATCCATAATTCCCACCTTGAGGACAGCAGCTGCCCTGTGGATGACCTGCTCAAGCCCTGAATCAGGATGAACTGGGGCATTTCTGAACTATTCTAGGCTGCTGATAAAGTCCCCTGGCTGCTTCAGCTAAGTGATAGAAATAAATGCGAATGCTACACACTGTGCAAGTCAAATTCATGTGACTGATTGCTGCAGAGGTCTCAGGATGTTCAGGGGTTAACTGGTACTGGCAAAGGAGGAATATCCTAAAATATTGTTGCCAGCAGCTCTGGTGCCACTCTAAAAACATCACAAAACAAGGTGCATCAACACCAATATTGTGGATCAGTACAGGAAAGGCATGGATCTATTGCAGCAGGTCCAGAGGGGGGCCAGAAAAATAAGCAGGTGGCTGGAGCACCTCTCCTATAAGGACAAGCTGGGAGAGTTGGGATTATTCAGCCCAGAGAAGAATCCAGGGAGAATTTATTGTGGCCTTTCTTCAAGGGGGAGTGTAAGAACAGTAGGGACAGACTTTTTAGCAGAGCCTGTTGCAACAGGACAAGGGGTTATAGTGCTAAGTGAAAACAGAGCTGATGCAGGCTAGGTGTAAAGAGGAAATGTTTAACAATGAGGGTGGTGAAACACTGGGACAGGTTGCCCAGAGAAGTGGTGGATGCCCCACTCCTGGAAACATTCAAGGTCAGGTTGCCCTGAGTAACCTGATCTTGTGGAAAGTGTTCTGCTCATGGCAGGGGGATTGGCCTGGATGATCTTTAAAGGTCTCTTCCAGCCCAAACCATTCTGTGATTTTGGCCTGGAGAGGACAACAGATGAATAATGGAAAGGGCCCAAAATGCAGCCACAAGGGGCAGCTACAGGAAGATTTGGGTTTGGGAGTTGTGAACAGACAGAGATCTGGGGGAGCAGGGCTGAGGGGCAGGAAGAAGTGGAAGGGGTTCAGGGAAAGTTGGCCAGGGAAAGAAGAAAGGACAGCAGGCACACTTATAAAGAGGTTGGCAAATGTTCTTGGTCAAGAAAAACTAATGTGCTCTTCTGTGGGTTACAAACCAGAATATTTCAGTCAGGAAACACAGAGATAACCACAGTAGCTCAGCTGAGGGCAATTCCAAGCTTCTGCAATAAACAAGGAAGATGTGGAATTTCTGCTGTGCCACTAAAGTCTGAGACAGAGTTTTCTGCAGTTTTTCAAGGATGCAGTTTCCCCCCGAGCTCTATAAACTTACTGTCCAATTCTCTAAGAAATGCCATGGAGAATTCTTGCACAGAATTTTCTCTCCGAGAGGGATTTCAAACATCAAGCAAGAAAATACACTGGTCAGCCAGCACTTGGCAAACCTGACCCGTATGAACACGTGTTTCTCACCCTCCCCCTCAGCTGCTGACACAGGCAAGGACATGAACCCAGTATCAGAAGGAGCAGCTGCTTTTGAGAACAGGAAGCAGACAAGGAACACCAATAAAGGGAGTACTTGTGTTGTAACCAGTGCCATCCCTGGCACAGTCCAGGTTCCAAATGCACAAACTTTTTCTTGCAGCAATAGAGCAAACCTTTTATATGCTGTGTTTCCAGCATGTGCTCAAAATACCTGTATTGTTAGATCTCCTCCTCACCCACAAAAATACAGGCACTGCTGATGAGCAGCTGATCTTTGGACTTCTGTTTTAAAAGAGATGAGGGGTTTTTTTGATGAATGGACTTCTGTGTGCACAAACTACCGTAATTTTGATTTTGAACACTGCCTTAAAGCTCTGATTTCTTGGAGGCAGCCCAGCCACTTTATCAAACACATCCAAGGTAGACAGAACACACTTGTACTCCCCTTTCATGCCTTTTGTGGGTCTACAGATGAGGAAGGTGGAAGCATTAGGAGCAAAGGCAAGAGAATTTCACTAGGAGCTTGAACAGTAATGAGTGGAATTAATACCCATAATTATAAACCAAGGGCTGATAGGAAAAACAATCCCTTCTCCCCTGTGTACCCTTCTTCAGGGAATGCTTTGTCAGTGTTGTTTCTGTGCAATAAGAGGCATTGATGGTGCTGCTCACAGTCCTGACAGGTGACTTTCTTTCTTCCTTTTTAATTTATCTATAGCAGTGACATCTTTTTTTTCCTTTAAATATGTTACTCTCAACTCATTCTCAGGTGAGTTGTCATTATTAACTCCACTGTCTCAAGGACTGACAAAAAGAGCAATCTGGAGTGCTAACAAGAGTCTAACCATGATTTTATAATGTTGTCCTGTGGCATTTTGTGACAGCTTTCACACCTTTAGTTCTCATAACATACTCACTTCAGCATGGGGTGCTCAACACTCCCTGTCAGTAACTCTTCCCAAGCATGTGAAGTTAATTAAGTTAAATTGAAGTTTGGAGAACAATAAAGGCATAGATACCCCTGAGCTGAGCTATTCTGCTTCCACCCAGCAGGTACCAATGGCACGCACCTATTCCAGTGCTGCTGAAACGCCCACTCAGCAGCCACCTCGAGTGTTATACACACAACCAGTCCTTAACAAAGCAAATCTCAATTCAGCAAGAGGCTGAGTATTCACCACCAGACCTCCTTTTTATGCCCCTTCCAAAACAACAGCATCCAGCTGTTTCCAGGGAAGAAGATGGCTGAAAGATTCTCACTGCCTCTAGGCTGGGCTTGCAAGAGGTCCTGTGTGTGCACACAGAGTGAGGCTGGGAGTCTACATATTCCTACACAATTCCATGCTCCCTGTACCTGGGCAGCTTTGTGTCTACCTGTCTTGTGTCCATCATAGAATCATAGAATGGCCTGTGTTGTAAGAGACCTTTAAGATCATTCAGTTCCAACTCCCTTTTCATGGGTAGGGACCCCCTCCACTAGACCAGGCTGCTCAGAGCTGCACCCAGCCCGGCCTTCAACACTCCCAGCAATGGGGTATTGATATGTGCTATGGACAACCTCAGCCACAACATGCTGACAGTGTGAAAATGAGAAATTCTCTTCTAGGTATTTTAACATTATTATGGATGTTAAAATGCACTGCTTCATTTGCCTCCTGAAAGCACCAACTAGAATTCTGCCTTACCCCCCACACTGCTTCACAATACAGTGTGTTCAGTGAATTCCTAGCAATCCTCTATGAAAAATTTTGAAGTAGTGACGGCAGCCTTCGCTTTTGTTTGCTTTGACAAAATTACCATCTTGTCTATTTAGCCTGCATTAGTAGCATTGGCAACCCTGAAACAGCACATCAGCATGCCTGTCACTGCCCTCTCTGCAAAACCTTTTTGGTTTATGTAGAGGATATCTGTCTCTCCCTGTTTTGTTCTGTTAGAGCTGCAATTAGAGCTCCAACTGCCCCAAAGCTGTTGCCAGATCACGGAATCAGTGAGATTGGAAAAGATCTCTGAGACCATCGAGTCCAACGTGTGACCGATCCCCGCCGTGTCACCCAGACAAGGGCACTGAGCCCCCTCCAGCCTCACCCTGAACACCTCCAGGGACGGTGACTCCACCACCTCCCCGGGCACCCCCTTCCGATGTCTAATCAGCCTTTCTGTGAAGAAATTCCTCCTGGTGTCCAGCCTGAACCTCCCCTGGGGCAGCTTTATCCTCAGCTCCTCCCGTCCTGCCGCACGGCCCCCTCCCCCCGCCGCTGCGGCCGGCGGAGCTCAGCGCACCCAGGGGCGCCCCACGGCCCCGCCACGCCCGGGACCGCCTCCGGCGGGACCC
>VWYP01018972.1:91800-157033 GCA_013400435.1 Pycnonotus jocosus | reverse complement strand
TATTTAATATCTAAATATTATAGATATGTCTAATTTATATCATTTTATTATGATGTAAAACATATTAAAATGTATCATAATATATAGAATATATATAACATATGTTTATGTAATATTTATTACACATCATTATTTACTGAATGCTAAATACATATTAAATCAAACACTAGCACACACTGAATCAATTTCTTCAATTTTTTAGGACTAATGGCCATTTTCCTCAGGAATCTCTCAAAATTTGGAGAAAAGGAGGCTCAAGGGTGACCTTATGTCTGGGTGACGAGGTGGTGTTTGGTCAGAAGTCAGACTTGGTGATCTCAGAGGTCTTTTTCAACCTAAAGGATTATTTGAAAATTTACCTCAGGCCCAAAGCTTTGCCTTGTCCCCTTGCTCTCTCCCACCTGGTGAGGAGCTGTGACCCCACTGGATGTGGTGTCCTCAAATACCTCTGGAACTGGGGTCACAGATGGGGCAAATCCCATTGCATTTGCCATTTTCTGCACCAATTAATTTTTAATGTATTTCGTTTTGTGACTTTTACACAGCACATTTTACTCTGGGGCCCCATCAGGCTTGGGGGAGGGGGAGGTGGGATGCTTTTACAGCTTTTTGTTTGGTTTTTTTTGCATTTTAGTCCACTGGGATGGGGAAACTGGGTCAGTGGGTTTCCACCTTCTGGTTTCCCAGTGCTGTACTACACATCTGCATTTGCATTTAGTGTGGAAAGGTAAACATTTAAAATATATTTTAATTGAAAATTAGAGAAACCATCATTTTAATCACATTCATTTCTTACAGTGGGTGGTATTATGCAAGAATTTAAATTTCAAACAGAAAATACAGTGAGAGTTTCTCACGGATGGCTGGTGGGGGGAAGGGTTGTTCCTTTCTTTAATGGAAGTAACATTTTCCTTGTTAATAAGGGAGGATGCATTCCAGATCACTTCCAAAGCCAGTTCCAGAGAACAGTAACCGTGCTATCTTATGTTCCTCCATTTTATGTAAAGCTGTTCATTAACATGTTTTGGGTTTTTTAAATTAGATTGCTTTCTACAGAAAAAAATAGTTTATGGATAAAATAGCTTAAACCTAAATATTCCAGTTCTGATCTGCCATCACCCTGTCTCGGAGGAGCTCTACTTCAGCTGCTGGATGTCCTTATTCTCATGGATGGAGTGGATCTCCCCTGCCATATTTCATACTCTATGATGCATCAGACCATGAAATTCCCATAATGTGTCATCCCTCCTCCCCCAACCAGAGGCTCGTGGAACAGCATGGGAGATGTGTTCAGTCTGAGCAAGCCTGGGAGAGACTCCCTGTCCAGTCCCCGGGGAGCATTCTGAATTGGAATTCTGCCAAAAATGTTCCAATTTCCAAAACTGTCATTTATGGGGAGCATATTTTGGGGTTGTTTTGTTGTTTCGGTTTGTGATTTTTTTTTCCAGACATTTGAGAAGGAAGGAAGGAAGGAAGGAAGGAAGGAAGGAAGGAAGGAAGGAAGGAATTGGTATCTCCTGTTTAGTTGCTGTGGCTCATTGCATAACAGGGTGGTGGAAATATCTTAATACCCTTCTGATATCAATAATAAACTGTTGCTCCAAGGTTTCAGGTAGTATGGGCAGAGGCTACATGTGAAAAACATGCAAAGGAAACAGCAGCCCTGCTGAAGGAAGGTCAGTGAAATGCAGAGTATCAGCAGAGTCCAGTGGATTTCCAGCAGAAAATCCTGTGAATTGTCCCTAAACCCTCAGGTCAAATCTTTGTGCACCTCTGCCTCCCCCAGGAAAGAAGCCACAGGGGGCTGTGGAGAAGGGAAGCATCTTCCCTGTGCAGCAAACCACCACTGCAATTTGATGTTTTCTACTAGTCTTCAATCATTTTGTTTTCCTTCAAATGGGAAAAAAAATAATCTACTTTAGAACACAATTGCTTCTTTCTACATTACCTTCTCTTTGGGGTTTCTCTCATATGTTTATCTTTTTTGTTCCTTGTTGTATTCACTCAGTAGTACATACCAAGTGAAAACAAATTAATTTTAATGCCTTTTCTGGGAAAAATGAAAGTACTCCAGGAAAACCAATTTTGATAAAAGCTTTTTATTAAATGAAGATTGTTAATGACAACAACAGTACGCAGTTGGCAGCAGTAAATTAACTGTGTGTTCTGACTGCTCTGTAGATGATAGTGGTGGATGTACATAGGACTGCATAAGATGGAAGGAGGAAGCAGGAGGGAAGCTAAAGCTGGAGAAAACATGGAAATGGTGGGTTTTGTAATAAAAAGACAGCTATTCTATTCTCTTTGTGCTGAGATTGAGTTTTACTGGCAAACTTCAAATGAGTAGAGGAATACAAATTGTAAAGTGAGCCACTCAAAACTTTCCAAAGAGGCTTAATTAAAAAAAAAAAAAAAAAAAAAATTACTGGCTTTCACTCTGCCCAAATGCTGCAGGCTGCAGGCTTGGTCCATCTGTCTGAGTGGAAGGCCAGGTCTGACCAAGCTCTGCCAGTTTAGAATAGAAAATTTAGAAAGAAGAGGAGACCAGGAAGGTTTGACTAAAATCAGAATAATTTAGTGTTGCTCGTCTGTGAAGACATGTCTCTGCTTCTGTCATATGTGTGACTTATCCTCTTCCTGGGACTGGTTTTACAGGCCATGTTAAGGCTGGGCTGCCCAAAATCAGATTGTTCCCAGGCTTCCAGCTTAAAGTGAATTATGACCCTACGTGGATCATCATACAGCACACTAAAAACTGAACCAAAACTGAACTGTGGCATACACTTAATTAGGTACCAGAAATTAAGAATGCAAAATTACTACCTATTAATACCCTCCTCCTTAGGCCTGTTTTAGAAAAATACTGAATGCTGTGAGAGGCATTGCAGAAGTCACAGAGTGGATTGGAGTAGGGAAATGAAACACAGCCCTGTGGCCAGCTGGTGTTGGATGGGGGAAGGAGGGCAAACCCCAGTGTGGCTGTTCATTGTGGTGCACTGTGGGTCAGCTGCTACCTTCAGTGAATACTCCGAGGAATATTGATTCCTTATGTTTTCCCATGTCTTTAATTATCTCATTCATTTGGTTTTTACCAGTCAATGAACATGTAGCCCATGAAGATAATTTTTCAGTGGCCAGAAAACAATGCTGAGTATTGTCGAGTGCTCCAGACAACCCACATGGAGAAGATTTGGCACCTTTGTGGCCATAGATCTGTGCTGGCCACGGACCACATGGATCATTGTGGTGCATCATTCCTGCAGCTGCCTCCTGCCCCAGGAAAGCAAAGTGGAAAGAGTGAATTTCTACATCTCATCATCCTCCTGGTGATGCCATGGAGGGGAGGAGAACAGGAAAACATTTACAGCCATTTGGGTCTCACTGGAAAGTCTCCTTAGCTGGAATGGACCTTTCCATGGCCAATTGCTCCAACTCAGCCTGCTCCACCAAGGAGTCACTCAATGAGATGTGCCATGCCCTTTGGGGACAGAGGTGCTGGCCAGAGATAAGGGATGGAGGCACAGGATCCCCACAGCTGCTGCCTGCCTGGCACAGCCAGTGAGTGAGGGGCCCTACAACAGCCTGGTTTTCCTGTCCTTGTGTCCTCACCCCATCACCCCATCCCACAAACTCCTCAGCCTCTGGAAACTTGATGGAAGAAGTGCTCTGTCTCACAGAACAAGCTCGGTGGGCAAGTTTCTCTTTGCTGTGCCTGTTTGAAGTCTTATGAAGTTCCTGCTCATCTGATACCCAGCTCTTTTACATAAGGTGTGAGCTTCTCAGGGGATATTTGCAATCAGCCTGACTTCCGTGTCATGGAAGTCAGGGAGACTATGAGAGGCCACTTCCCTAAGTCCCCCACACTTCTGAAAGTACATGAAAACAGAAATATTCTGGGCCTGGTAGATGCCTTTGAGCTGCCCCCGCTGCATATATTCAGTGAGATCTGCATCAGGGAGTAGCTGTTCACTTCCTCTTCACCCTCCTTATGTGGGCTGATTTGAGATGCAGGCACACTGGTAAAATGAACCTGACAGAAAAGCCTCTAATTTAATTCAGAGCAGAATGCAGATTTTTTTTTTTTTTTCTCAATTAAGCTATAGACGTGCATTTAATACAGCATGCAGTAGTTTCTGGGAAGAGTTGGAAAAACTTGTAAGACACCAAGCACTGATGGGAATGAAGTACGAGCATGGAGCTTGGCAGCAATGTAACCACACGTCAAAGTGCAGCTGAGGCCTCCCAGTTGTGTGTCACCTCTGCAAGAGCCAGGCAGTGTCACCTCTGCAAGAGCCAAGCACGCCTTCCTCCCTCCAGATAACATCACTTTTAGGGTGAGGACAAATCTCTAAAAAAAAAGGCCTCAAGGCAGGGAGGCACAGTAACTCTCACAGCCCAGACAGCCCCATGAAAGTCATAGAAATGCTGCTGTCACTCAAGTGCAGCACCCAGAGCCCTGTCAGACACTGCAGAACGAGTGGGGAGCTGCTCTCATGGGGACAGTAAAGGAGGGAGACAGCTATTACCATCCAGGCTGTACTTATTTTCCTTCCCTCACTCCTGACCTGTTTGGGATGTCAATAGGACTGAACCTAAGCAGGTAAAACACTTCCTGACTTCCCTTTCACAAGAATGAGGGGTTTGGCTCAGCAGAAGTGTTCACACACCTTCCCTCCTTTCCACCAGGGGTGTAACTTGCCAGTAGCCTGACTCTCTCAAAGCTCTCTCATCCAGGCAAGGAGGCACTATAAGCCCCTAAGAAAGCCCAGCCCTGGCTCTGCTCAGCCAGATTTACCAGTCTGCTCCCTTCTGCCTAGGAAAATTCTGTCAGCATTTCCCCAAGTCTTGCAAGTTGCCTTGAGGATATGCCATCAGCTGAGGCTGCATGACTGATCAATTCCTCCCTCTTCTCCCATCCTCATTTTTCAAGCTTCATCTTTGGAGCTGGTGGATAAAACAACAAAAAAACCCCACCAACCATATTTAAAATTCCCATAGCAATAAATAGATAGATAGATAGATAGATAGATAGATTACAGTCAATTACCAGAAACTGCTATTGATCAAGGCTAGTTTAGAATTATACTTGCTTTCATGATCAAGCTTACAGTACAATTTGCTCTGCATTCATCATCTATTTCAATCAAAATGAGAGGGGAGGAAATGCGACTCATTTTAAATAAAAACCTTTCAAGCTATTCTTGCAGGCTGCTTTGAGGATCTAGGACAGATCAAAGCTGCTTTGAGAATTCATCCATTCTGCTTCAAAAATGATAGCTCATTGTCCATAGGAAAAAAAATTAAGGCAGTATAAGTTATCAAAGCAGCAAGTGGATTTTGGGTTTCCGAGAAGTGGTTTCAAAATTGGTGAAGCTTGCCAGGATAATAGCAGAACAGCAGTGACAGTAATCCCCTCTGTCAAAGAGACCAAGACATTGGCACTTGCAGGCACTACACCAGAAATCGTTTCTTAATCAAGCTCTGTCTTAATGATAGCTGGGTCATCTGTATGGATCAAAAGTCTTGGTCAATACCAGCTTCTCAAAAGTGGCTGGAATCAGTCAATTATGAATAGGTTAGGAATTGAGGTTTACCCCAAACCTAATTCCTTTGCTGATTAGGACTTTATTCTAACTTCCAGCCTAAGGGCACTCTTGGGAAACAGATCCTTTTGATCCTTGTTTTGGCATTGTCCTTTGAATAATATATCCTTTTTTTGCCATCCAATGCCTTCTCCTTACATAATGGTAGATAGCAATCACATCTCCCTTCAGCTTTTGGCCAAGTTTAGTGAACCAGACATTTTGGCACACTGCCTGTGTGCTAGTTCACGTTTCTCCTGAACTCCCAGCTCTGCTTTTTTCTCTGCCTGTTCCAGTCCGAGTGTGTCTTCCTTGAATAAAAAGCAGCAATGCACAATAACCTAAAAGAAGTCTCTCTCACCAGTGTGCTGTACTGTTCCAGCTACTCTCATCTCTGCTTTCCTCTGCTCTGTCTTCTCAATATTTCTTTTCAATATTTCTTTCCCCTGCCTTCCTGCTTTCTTAGGTTTCCTCCTGGCCCTTCCTATTCCCACTTGTTCTGCTCCTTTTCTTCACTGATTCTTTTCTCTTAGAAGGCCAAAATAAGTGAGAAAAGTGTCAGGTCCTCCTTTCCAAACCTGTTGATTGAACGTGCTGAAGAATAAGTGATCTGCAGGGAATAGGATTTATTGGGCTGTTAGCTTGAATGGAGACGTCTGGCTCAGCCTGCCGAGTCTCTGAGCACAATTTCTCTCTGCACGGCTCCACTGCTGCTCTTCCTCTCTCTAAATGCACTTTGAAGGGCTTTGCTTTTGTATCAGTGTGTGAGGAGTATGGGTAAGACCTAATTTCAGGGATGGGAGAAGCAGACTTCACTATATATCAGAGGTGGTTTCATGCCCTTACAATACATTTTTCAAGGCAACTGATCCTGATGCTTCATGGCTAACTTGGCTTCCATCCACTGAAATCAGAGCTGCTGTCCTGGTGGGGTTTTGTGTCTTTGTTTGGAGGCAACCTGTGATAGCACAGAAAGAAATGTCTTCACCTGGAGTTCATTTGGAGCTTGTGATTAATACCAGTCCTTTTTATCAACGAGGTACCTATTTCGCTATGTTTCTACCTTAAAGATGAGACAAACTCCAGATCCTGTCAATGAAAGGATAAAGAAGGTTTAAATGAGAGAAGAAACCCTTCTGCCATGGCAGACATTTGCTGGTCACTAGCACAGTCCACACCACAGCAGGACCATATTTATTTTTGTGTGCTAAATGCTGTAGCAAGGTTAGTCCACAAATAAATAAACAAGATGCGGTTCAATATTTAAGAGAATTTCAACTGGAACAAGAACTATGGTGAAAGTTGAGACTGTAACAACCTTGACAGAGTCCCTTTAAATTACACTTAATAAATACCAGGGAGCTGAAGTGTTCTGTGGTTGTGCATATATTTGTAACAAATGGTTGCACAAATATTTGGCTCCTAACGATGAACTAACTGGTATGACATTTGCCAGGGAAAATTAATTACTTTAACGTGTGTTGTATAAAATATGAGATAATCATGTAGTGTATGTGTGTGCTGTAGAGTGTTGCTGAGTGACTAAGTTATTACCAAAGGAAATTTATGAGAAACAAACAAGAAACACTCAGAGATGCTGTAAATGTCATGCTATGCTCAAGGGCCTTTTGCGGCTGAATAACTTTTATGTGGATGAGGAGGACAGGATCATGCTGTGAAAAATCAAGTTAGAATGAGTTAATCTTTGTATTTGCACATAATTTTATTGGTATTTAATGTAGCTGTGATGTTTCTGTTTCAAATTGTAGGGACAGTTCACGGTGAAGATGACAAGATCGAATCAGACTGAACTGAGTGATCTCAGCACCAAATTTTAAGCGGTCTATGTTCAAGAAGAAAAGCTGCCTATTAAAGAAATGGGAAATAAAGTAGTCCTGATAGTCAAGTCATGGCTGCTGGTTTGGGCAAAATTTTACTGCCTAATTTATGTGACTTTTTGGAAGGGTGAAGTAATCTCCCTTAGAGCTCTTGCCTGTGAAGAGGCACTTACTGCTCTGTGCAAGTCTCAAGCAGGGAAGGGTCAGGGATTGCCAGGGCTCTGCCCTCTCCTCCCACCAGGATGCTCTGCAGGGTCTGCATGAGGCTGTGGGCAGAAGGGAGAAATGGAAAGCAGTGAACTGAACTGGAGAAATAGGAACTGGCGAGGGAAAAGCAGACACACACATCCCTTCTCAGACAGAGAGTGTGGAGCGTGATAAACCCGACCTCTAAATGGTAGCAGGAAATAGTGCAGGAAAAAATCACATCCATTACACCCTGCCTCTTACCCCTAACTAGGAAATTCTGAGAGACGAGACTCACTCTTGAGTAGATAGCAGAGTCATTTAAAAAAAAACAAAAAAGAAAAAACAAACAAACAAACAAAACCCCTCAACAAAGAAACAGAGCTAATTGGTTTGAGGGGGTCTTTAATCACCCTCATTGTTCTGAGGGACATGATAAAGTAGGGCACAGCCCTTGGTGAGTGTCACCAGCATTTTGGGTGGCACCAGTACAGAAAGCAGCTTCCCAGGTGGGAATCCTGGAGTCCTGGAGTTCCTACCACGAGAGAGGAATAACTCGGGAATGTGAAAGTGGAGGACAATGTCGGTGAGAGAGTTACAGGGTTTGTAAGCCTCAGGGAATGTAGGGAAGATAACATCAACCTCAAGGCAAAGGACTTGAAGGCAGCAGACATAATACAGAGGAGAAATTCCTTTGGGAATTAAATCCATGGAAGAAAGGAGTTCCAGAATGAGTTGACGGTTCATTAAAAATAAAATAAATAAATAAATAAACAAAAGACTGTAGCAGCAGAATCAGAAAATATCCCAGTGTGTAGAAAGGATAGGAAATGCAGTAGAAGATACCTGCAAAATCACAAGCCCTTCTATGATCTCGAGAGCAAGAAGGGACAGTACAGATCACAGAAACTAGGTCAAATATCTAAAAATGAATGTAAAAAAAAGCTCAGCATGAGCATACAGAGACAAAATCAAAAATTCTAAAACACAAAATAAAATACTTTTCCTATTCTTTGCTTATACTAATAAGGCATTTTAAGGATTTTTTTAGTAACAAAAAGGGAAAACAAGGGAAGAATTACTCCATGGGTAGGAAAATCGGCAGATGATGCTGAGAAGCTCAGAAAGCTTAGTGCCTTTTATAAAGAAGACTAGAAGGGAACAAATATAGTGCTTCTGTTAAAAGCCGAGGCAGAGAATTGTGAAGCCAGGGAATTAGAAACAATAGGGTCAGTGGGATGTTGTAAATGAGTGTATGCACTGTTCCTCACCCAGGATATCTTGGTGTGTCTCTGCAGTTATGGCCTGGCAGGAACCTGGAAAGGTGAGGAGTGGATGGCCTCTTACTCATGGCAATCTGGCTCATCATTTGCTCCAAGGTGCACATTCAGGCTTGTCCCTGTGGCCCCTTTCCCCTCTGTACAGCTGGCAACTCTGCTCTCACTCAGAAATGGCTGAGGAGATCTCAGGGACTGATACAGAGGGTGGGATATTTTGTCTCTGGGCCAGACATGTTGGGAAGAAACACAGAAGCTGTGTGATGGGATAACCAGTGATTAAACTGCTTGTTGGTGAAAGAAGGGTAAATAAGAATATCCAGCTCAACATTAAGTGAAGTGACATGCAGCAACCTAAGCCCTGGGGCTCCTTGTGTGTTTCAGCCCTTCCAGCACAGCTGCTGGTTGTCCCATCAGTTGAGGAGAGGATGATATTTTCTTTAATCCTGCAAGGCTGTCAAGACAGTGAAGCTTCATCCCCTCATTGTGTGGAACAGCCTTCCTCTCTTCTCATCCCCTGCCTCTCTGTGTCACTGGGTGGGGGGGTTGCTGTCTTACTATTAGAAAGTCAGAAGTGCCAGGTCTACCTGCTCTTGGTTTTCTTATCTTGCACAGTTCTGATTGTTCCCTGTGTAAATCAGCTTCCAGTTTTCATTTGGGTTTTTTTCCCCAACTTCTCTCACAATTTTCATGAATCATGCTTTACATTTCCGTGCCCTGATAGAGAAAAGGCTGCCTCTGTTTTAAGGGAGAAAACCTGTTTGTTCTGAAGGGTGCTGGAGAACAGTCACCTATGATGGGATCCTTGAAATATCTCCTAGGAGAGAGCCAGTGCTTGTTCCTGTCTGCAGAGATCTGAGTAAGCTCCTTAAGCTAAATCAGCTCCTCTGAGCAGGTCTCTGCAGAGCATTAGGCTGACCAGAACCAGATTCAGTATTCCAGGGGAATCACTAAATCTTAATGGCACTGAAATGCCATAATATTGAACCTATTTTCTATTCCACTCCAAATATCCTCCAAAATCCTGTTTGTGATTTGACCACAGGTTTATATTGAGCTTCCAGGTGAATTTCTCAGTCTTTCCCTGACTTTTCTGTCTGTGATTTAGGACCAGGCACTGTGCAGAGGGCTTCAGGTCACTCTATCTGCTGGACATGATTTTGCACAGATGAGAACCAACACAGCTTTATTGTCCCACTGCCTTCATGCTCAGACTGGACAAAACTTCTGGGAATTCTTTTCTCTCCATTGGCTCAGCCTAACCTAGATAACTTTGTGTCACCTTCAAATGTTGCTTCCCCACCTCTTTTCCAGATCACAGCAAGTGGCAAATACCACTTATTGTTTTATGAAATTCATTGGCATATTAATACAGGATCTAAAAAAACCACAACAACAAAAACCCAACTGAAAAAACATTCCAGTTACAAATATAGCAGATGCCAGGATTAAAGGTTCTTATGTCATTGTGATTTAGTGATTTAAATCCCTTTGTGCAACAATACAGACTTTAGTCATGGGTATATAAGGGCATTCCTGGGTTATGTCTTCCAGTGCTGCATGATTCCCATCATCAGGAAGTTTTCTGTATTCCCTATCCTAAATCTTCTTTACTTCAAAGCTGATTTGTTCTTGTTTTGATGGACATGATTATGATAATCCTCTTTATAACAACCTTGTACCTACTGGAAGATGGCAGACAGATTTTCTGAGAACCTGATTTCAGCTTTAAAATAACTCTTCAAAATTATTTTGCTCTTATTATTTGTATCACTTGGCCACCAAATAGGCAGTTTTCATAAAAGAAAGAGACAGGAATGACCATTTGAAAACCATGTCTACCACTCTGCAACACAGGTTTAGCTGTTTCAGAGGTGACCTGTCAGACATTAAATTGATGCTCTTATTTACCAGTGTCCTGTGCAATCTCTAAATTCTTTTAGTGAGATAAAGGTTTGTAATTTTGTTTCAACAAAAATGTTTGGAGACTTTACCTGACTGGTGCCTCTGATCCCCTATTGAACTTGCAGTGGCCTAAGTCACTGATTGCTGAGGCAAGGAAAGCTACATCAGGTAATCTGGGTAATAACACAACAGACTTCCTACTTCTTACAATGCTGTAAGTAAGGAAAAGTGGTGCAGATAAACAACACCACCAAAATATATTGATTTTGGAAGTCACTCAGGAGCATTTTCTCATTGGGACTGATGCTACCACTTCAGCTCTGTGTGTCTGACTCTGGATGTGCATTCTCCTCTCTTCAGAAAGAAACTTCTTGCACAAAACACCTTTTGCCTTCTCAAAAACATGGAGCCTGTTTTGCGAGGAACAGGAGCCCTCTCTGAAACCCAGAATCAGTCAGCACTGCTGCTCACTCATGAGAAGTGCTGACAGGCTTTGAAAAGCCATGCAGCACCTGTGGAAGCCTCATACCGCCATTCCAGTTTAGATGATGGCTCTGTTCATTACTGCTCATTCTCTTGAAGGGGATCAAGGAAGAAGCAAGGAGAAAACAAGACTGTGTGTGTCTCCCTATGCTGAGCAGGCTGGAAGAAAGCCAACCCCAAAACTGAGAATAATACATTTTGCACAGGAACGGTATCACTTTTAGCCATTTGAAGAAATACTTGTGCTCAAATTTCACTCAGCAAACACCAGTTGGGCATGTCATACAGCTCCTCAGAGCAGCAAAAATGATGGGTAACAGCTGTGGGCACTGCCTTGTCAGCCTCAAGTTAATAACAATTAGGGCAATGCCCATCTGTGTGACCTGAGGGGCAAAGCATGGTTTTGTAGACTTGGTTGCTTTTCCCAAAATCCCCACACCACAACACAGGCAGTGCAGTGCTGTTCTCCCAGTCTCTGTAGCTACCAAGGGCCCAAGGCCCAGCTCTGGCATAGATAGCACAGCTGTGTAACCTTGAGTCAGGCTCTGAGAAAGCCTCAGAAGGTGTCTGCACAGATTAGAGAGGTACAATTACAGTCAGAGGTGGGAAAACTGAGAACAGTTTGGGGTAGAGCTCAAGAATTCAAGAGGGGAAACATCTGCAGGGAAACATAATGAATCCTTTAAAATAACAACAACAACAACAAAAAAGTGAGGCAGTTTGGAGACTGGTCAGAAATTAGGGATGATCAGGTCGTGGTTACCTCCCACTGCATAGACATAATCAGGTTTTTTTCGGATGCCTGTTGTCCCTTGAGGTAAAGCTGCTTTGAGCTCTTGATGTCCCTGCCAGCCTCAGGGTTCTGTCCCACACCTGGAGAGAAGCTGCTGCAGAACACCAGGGGTATGGCTGTGTCCTGTCCGTGTTCCATGGCATGGAAAAGCAGGAATTAACTTTGACACCTCGAGGTGAAGCAAGGACTCAGGTGAATCCCAGCACACAAACCCCAGGGGATGGTGCCTGCTTGGGCACATATGTGGGCACACACAGCCACTCGCTGGCTCCCTAACAGATTTTCTGACCCTCAGCATGTTAATTCCAGCTGGATTCAGCTATGTTTTTATTTTTCCTGAGTGCTGAAATTCAACCAAAGATGAGCTTGGACATCCAAACTGTCACAGCAGGTGCCAAGCAGAGCAGAGGCTGTGCTGGAGGATGAGTTGGCATCCATGGGGAGCTGGGGAGGAAGGCAGCTCCTCCTCAGATGTGAGCAGGACAGGAGCCTGCCCAAGGACCCAGCTCCAGGTGTCCTGTCAAGATTGGCCTTAGCAGCTCTGTGGTCTCTGCAGCGCAGCTGCACTTTGGTCCCACCAGGTCCCCCAGCCTTGGGAGCCACAGGAGGATTGCAGGATCTGTGAGGGCCTGTCAGCCATCCTGCAGGGATGGTCACATCTCACTGTCTGGGACCTGGGCCTGCATCAGCCCTGCAGGAGAAGCCCCTCAGGCAGGTGCTGTGTCAGTGCATGGGGCAGGGTGGCTGCTGTAGATGGCAAGGACCTTTGTGTCCCTGAACACTCCTCTCATTTTCCCAGTGGTGATTATTCTGCACAGGTTGTTGCTCCCACAGTTCCTGCCTCCCTGGTTTGCTCTGGCCAGCCCAGTCAGGGCTGTGCTGCTGGTGCTGGGCACTGTGGAAGCACTCTGGGAAGCATCTTTTCCACTCTTTCTTTGGCATCTTCTGGCAGCTAATTCCTCCTGCCAGCTGGAGAGGGACTGGTTTATCCAAATGCTTTCTGCAGAGGCTGCTCCACTCAAAAGGTTCAGATTTTTCCATCCCATTTCCTTATTTCCTTATTTTCCCCTTGAACAGAGGTCCCTGTGGTGCTCCCCAAGGAAGGGACTGAATGCAGCTGTAGGAGAAGGTAAATGAAACACCCTCTGCAGCTTGTGACCTTCCTCCTGCCTGGTCTCATTCCTTCAGCCCCTTTTCATCTCAGGCTTCTCCAGGCTGGGAGTAGGATGAGCCTGGGCTGTCAGTTCATACCCTGTCACCCCCACCACAGGCAGCCCCCACAGCTCCAGTCCCTGGGATGGATGGGGATAACAAGATCTCACTCCTCTGGGCAACACAGGATTCAACCAGCCCACAATACTAAGCAGAGGTGTTTGCCTTTTTTTTTTTTTCAGCAGTTAAACCATATTATAAAGGAATCGTGCTTCTTTCTAAAATGCATCAAGCAATACAAAGATGTGGAGACCAAAAGAAGGTGTGTGTAGGTAGAGCATATGAAGGATTTGTATTCCTCTCCCTTCTTATTCAATCTGTGGATGAGAAACTGCATAGTTCACATATTTACAGAGCTTTGCAAAAGGTTACCAGTTACTTCCTCTCTAATATCCCTAAGGTAGGGAAAAACCTCATTTGAAATTGTAGAAATGTCAAAAATCCTTTACAAAAGTAAATCATAAGCATACCATTGCTCTTCTTCTATTGACAAGAAAGGATTTGCACTGAGAAATCCTATTAATGGAGATTATTTGCATAAATCTTTTGTGCAGCAGACTCCAAATAATTTGTATTATATACTTCTCCTGTGGCATGTATGTTAAAATGGTGTATTTTTAATAATACATTCATGTTGCCACTTACAAATCTACACAGCCATGACTCACCAGTGCCTAGTTTCTCCTGAGGTCAAGTGCAGTCAAGCTTAGAGATCTGTAAATGCCCAAACTTCATTAAACACTCACCAGTCCTCAGTAATTCCCATTCCAGTAAGTTATCACAACTGTCCCACAAAAGCTTTCCAGAATC
This sequence comes from Pycnonotus jocosus, assembly GCA_013400435.1. Classification (NCBI taxonomy): domain Eukaryota; kingdom Metazoa; phylum Chordata; class Aves; order Passeriformes; family Pycnonotidae; genus Pycnonotus; species Pycnonotus jocosus. The sequence goes on along the minus strand of VWYP01018972.1, from coordinate 142,947 downwards.
TCCCACTCCCTTTACAATCCTAGGATGTGATTTATTACTCCAGTCTGGGTGCTTTGAGAACTCTTTAATAGTACTAATTGCCTTATTATCCACTCCAGTGCGAGAGTAAAACCTTTTGACATTTCCCTTCCTTCCCTGAGGAAAACAAATCCCAGTTCCTGGGATATTGCCTTCTGCTCCCTTTGTGATTACTGGGGCGAGGAATTCCTTTAGGCCCTTTGCCTTATCAGCCTCATCTGTCACCAACTTTCCATTCCCATCTCTCTTGGTGCTCCCTAATCACTTTGCATCTTCCATTATTCTGTGTTATTTTTTTCCCTCTTCCTTTTTTACTTACAGTGTCAATCTTCATCACATTTTCTATTCCTTATTTTCTATCGATATATTTTTTTCACATCAGGCTCTGTGATACTTACCTTGCCCCAGTTTACTATTTTTAAATTAGTGTAGGAGTGCCTATTGAAAAAAAAAGAAAGAAATGCATTTTTTTCTGGCTGTTCCATATTTAAGAATTTGCTGCAACAGCTCCAAGCAAACCACACACATACACAAATTCCTGTGTGTCAGCTACCAGAGAATCTTAATTTTCTAGAAGCAAATCTAATATCACCAAAAAAAGCTGGCAGGTCTCCAATGCTGATAAAATTAATAAATTTGCCTTTTTTTTTTTAAGTGAAAACCTGGAATTAATTGCAGTGCCACACCCTGCAGCATCTATTTTTCCTGCTCAGTAAGAGAGCAGCCACAAAAGCATTTCTGTTCAGATGTGAAGGAGCACAAGGTTAAACCCAGAAGGATGGAGGGGCTGAGTGGGATAACAGCATCTGATGTTCACAGGAGGGGAGCAGTGGAGTTTTCTGCTCACAGCAGGATGGTTGGGCAGCAACCAGTGCTGCCAGGTCAGCTTTGTTCAGCCAAGTCCTGCAAACTGCTGAGGATGGAGCACCCACAGCCACCCTGGGTGTCCTCTCCTGCTGCTGCACCACCCTCCTGCTGGAAGATCTTCTCCTAATGTCCAGTGTGACCTTCCCAAGCCACAACTCCTGTGGCTGCTGCCCCTTGTTGGGAAGGGTTTGTCTCCATCACCTTGGTGACTCCCCTTGAGGTGCTGTAGCCGCCTTAGATGCACTCCCAGCATTCTCTTCCCCAAGCTGAGCAATTTCAGCTCCTCTGGCAGCCCTGATGCTTCAGACCTCTCAGCAGCTTAAGTGTTTTCTCTGAACTCTTTCTTCTTTCTCAACACCTCTCTTGAACTGGAGAGCCCAAAAGCAGTCATGGTATTCCAGGTGAGGTCCCCCAGGGACAAGTACAGACAGGCAGATAACAAATTTCCATAACTGCTGACCATGCTCCTCCTAAGGCACCTGTTTTCTGCCATCTGCAGTGACTGCAGGGTTCCTTCCAATTTAAGGTCCACCATAACCCCCAGGCCTTCCCCAGCAGAGCTGCTGCTCCTGCAGACTCTGCCTATGGGGTTCAAAAGGCCAAGGAAAAACTGGGATTGTTCAGCTTGGAAAACAGAAGGCTTTGGGGTGACCTAATTGTGGCCTCCCAGTACCTGAAGGAGAGCTATGGAAAAGTTTGAGACTGGTCTAGGAAGCAGGAGAGATCTCCCAGGGAAAGGCAACAGAATGTGGCCTCCAGCTTCCCTGGGCTAAGCCAGAGGCATTAGCTGCCAGGAAGTCCCACAGCTGAGTTGCCTTGTGGGATTTATTCCCAACTTCACCTCATTCTGAAGCACTGCATTTCCTCTTTTTCACAGCTCAGTGTATGATGTGGCTGTCTGTTCCAGGGAGCTGTGAAACAAACAGAAGGCAAGCAAAACTATAGCAAGGGGGCAGGAACACAGACTGCTCTGAGGAACTGGGAAAAGGGTGAGGGAGGCAGAAAACCTCTGAGAGTGGAATGCATGAGCTACACAAATTTGTACCACTGCACTGCTTTACCCAAGATATGAACTGAGATTTCCTAGTCCAGGCGTGGCACCAGCTGTGCTGTGTCCAGCCCAGGCTGTGAGCACAAAATCCCATATTACACCTCTGTGCCATGTCCCACAGCATTCCAAGCCTCCAGCCTCCATGCTTGAATGTGGGACCAAACACAACCAAGAGTTCAGCTGTGCTGTACCAGCACCAGATGTTTTGTGCATGCTCACCCAACAAATATCTTCATTAAAATTGGGTTCTGGTCTTACAGGGCCTGATGAATGTCAGCTGACTCACTTCCCAAACTGCCCCAAGATAAGAAACATCAGCTCTTCCACATGTCCCAGTACTGGGACACCACCCCACTGTATCAGACCTGCTTCCCAATCCAACAAGGGAGGATGGCACCTCCTTCCCCTGGCAGATTTGACTCTTGTTCTCCCCTACCACTCACTCAGCCCATGCACAGTTCTAGGGTGAATAAAACTTTTTTTTTTTCCTCCAATCTCCCTTCCAAAATGTCACATTGTTCTAGTTTGGGTGAACATTATTTTTTCCTCTATCACCTGCAGACCCCAGGGAGCTGCATACCATAAAAGTTTGATTTTTAAAGCAATTCTTTGAGATTTCCAACAATTTTCAAAAGGTTAGGGGAGATATTACTGATGCTTTTTCACATTACTGAATTCACTGTAATTTATGGAGTCTGCACAGGCAGAATTACTGAATTACAGTCCTGACTCCTGCATTTTACCCTGTTTGCCTCTCCCCCTCTTAAGCCCTCATGACAAATGCACTTGAATCTGGGAGGCAGCTCTATCTTTTAACTACAACATTTTAATTTTCAGTCTGGCTGCTGGAGCAGAAACAGCCTTCAAAGTTTTAGCCAAATTCTGGCCTCTTAAAATTCAGTAATAAGATCACACTGGCATCTCACTTTAAATTAAAATACACTGCCCACTGCTTCTTTAAGTAAAAAGAAATAATTTCAGGAAACAGATTATCCCATTAAGATAATAGAAAACAAATAGATGATTTATGAGCAATCTCTCCCCAAATGCACTATTTAATAAGCTTTCAAAAGCTGTTCAGTAGAGGGATATATGCCATGCCTTCCACAATCATTCTCTTAGTATTCAACTTTGAAAAGTGGCTGCTAACAACTACTTGAAGGTAAAAATTTACACAAGCCTGTAGAGGGAAAACATAGGATCAGCTGGAATTTTATCATGAACTGTACCAAACAATATTAACTATGACCAGAGAAACTTAAAGTGGTTTTTCTCCCACCTTTAGATATAACTGAGACTCTTGCAATGTTGCCCCATCTCTCCCTGAATGCAGGGCTCTTCCTTGTTCTCAGTAGCACACAGCAGAAATTAATTCCACAGACCCACTGGGCATTACGGAATGCTGTTTCTCACTGCTAGGTCCATGTTTTCCACCTTTTAAGCTCTTCAGCTATACAATAAGAACCTTTGAAATGCTGGATCAGCCTTTCATTAATTTAAGTATTTCTAACACCTTCCTTCTTAACTGGCTTTCTAAAACTGATTTCCCCTCTCCCAAAAAATGCTCTTCAAAAATTTTTGTTCCATCATGGAATGGTTTAGGTTGGAAGAGACCTTTAAGATCATCCTGTTCCAACCTCCCTGCCAGGAGCAGGGACACCTTCCACGATCCCAGGTTGCTCCAAGCCCTGTCCAGCCTGGCCTTGGACACTGCCAGGGATCCAGGGGCAGCCATAGCTTTTCTGGGCAATCTGTGCCAGGGCCTCACCAGCCTTTCTCCTCTGAATCTTCTTAGCCTGGATTATTTTTTGTCAAGAGGGCAACAGTAACTCTGAAATGATCCCAGAGAAGACTTTACCTCCAGAGACCCAATATTCCTGTTACACTCCATCTCATTCCCAACCTCATCAACATCCACTTTTTGACTGTACCTTCCCAGAGCATGCCCTCACATAGGTGAGGCTGGTCTGAGCTGGCACATAAAAAATCTCAGATATTTGCAAGAAAAGCTGCCCTTACCTTGGTCCTTTACCACAGCTGCCACTCCATCACCACCCCAGCCTGCCAGCTGTACCTGGAGCTGCTGGCAGCATCCCCTCTGCATCACCAGCCCAGGGAGCTGCATCAGCAAGTCCTGCTGAGCCAGCAGCCATTCTCCTTTTCCAGTCAGGAGTCCAGGACATGAAGCCAATCCCAGTACAAACCACCAGTGTTCACTTTTTCAATAACACCATTTCTCCTTGCCTTTTCAGTCCCTCAGATAGTTTTACATGTATAACATTTTGTCTCTTATTCCAAAGACTTAAAAAATAAAATCTAACTCAAAAAATAAAACTATAGAAGCCTCGAATAGATTTAAATCAATTCTTGATCCATTGACTGAAAATCTCAGATAATGGCAACAGAATAGCAGAACAACTTTCCTCTGCAGAAATCAATCTTGCATCCTACCAATACTTTTGGTTTTAACTCTGCTTCTAACAATGAAGTAAACTCCTTGGTCAAAGAGCAGCATTTTTAATAAGCTCACTAAAGGATGTTCCTTCGGAATCCTTTCACAAAGTACACCAAAAATGCACATTTACAGGTTCATGGTACTGAGGTGGTCACTTCAACCCCAAAGCCCTTCAGGATACCCAGTTCATTCCAGTCAGGGTGGATGACTCATGTCAGTTGGCTTCAGTACCCTTTGGATGTGCCAAAACCCCATGAGCTTCATCAGCAGAAAAAAGCTGACTGGTTGGTTACCTTCCCATTATTCTTTGGGCTGAACATCATGGCAAAGGCTTTCACATTTTAACATTTTCATCTTTCTTTGTTTTACTCTAAATCCCACATAACCCAGCAGACACATTCTTTCTTGGGCTTCCTATTTCCAATAAACTGCAATTGTACTTATATAACTTCAGATAATCACTTTAAAATAAAATATTTAGGATCCATGGCCATTCATGTACCTTGGGTTTGGGGGTGTGAGTGTGTATGTAAAGATTTATTTTCCTAAGTCCTAACCAGGCTTGATGAAACCCTTAAAGCTCAGAGGTATGCAGGACATGCTTCATACCTTACTCACCTTGGCCACAAGCACACCACAAACATGAGGTCAACACGTAATACAAACCTCCAGAGCCCAGGGGTGCACAAATCTAAATATTTAGAAGGTTAATATATCCAACATCCCATGTCCTTTGCATCCCAAGCTCACACCCATCCATGCATCTGATGCTACTGAACCACTAATGCTGCTCAGAGAAGGGAACAGGAACCCAAGAGAACCCTGGTGGGAGAGACTGCAGTTCACATTCATCTGCTGCTACAGTAAAAACCAGAGAAATCGGGGCAGAGCAAACTCTTCCTTGGGTAGAAATTTCTGAAAGGTTCACAAGTTTGATATGTAGAAAATGCATTGAGTGTTTGTTTGGATTCTCAGCTTCTTTAGGATAACTTGGTAACAAACTACTAAAACCACCTTAAAAACCTGTCTGGGCAAACACTGGCACCAGGTCCCTGCAGGATGTAATTGAGTGACTTTCTTATTTTTTTATGTACACAAAGGCCCGAGTCAAAGTTAATTTTCACCTTTAATAAGCTCATGGTTCTTTGTTATTTAATACTCTGTAAAAAGGTATTACAGATTGATCATTATTGCAGTGACTTCTAAAGAAGATGGACAGCCAGGAGGCTGCAACTACAATATCATATACAGTATGTAGTCATTGATACTACCTACTACAGCATGAAGAAAAATACTTTTTAAATAAACAATATGTAACTGAAAACATAGAAATGGAGCTTTCATTCTTACAGTATGGTTACATAGCTATATTCCAAGAATAACATTTTAAAAAATGCTAGATCTTGAAAGGCCATAGATAAAAAGAGTCATGATGAGGATGAACCAGTTTTGCCCAGAAATGCTTTAATGAGCACACTGCACAGTTTTTCAGCAAATCCTAGTTTTGCCAAGCTTCAAGAGGCAAAAGCCTGAAATGTAAAAGCTCCCAAGTTGTCTAGCTAGTCCACTTATCTTGCTCTGGCAGGCCCAGTGACCCACACTGCTTGCAGACACAGCAAGGATCCCATCAAGAAGAGATGTTCGGGTCCTTACGACGCCAGCCCCAACAAAAAGCCTCCAACAAACCCACTGGACACCACGATGTTCTGTTTGATAAATTCTGTTGACTGAGAAGAAAAATGATATTCATAAAGTTAATTGTGTCTGACTTCATTATTTAATACTTACCATAACTTCCTAAAACAAGAACATTAAACTAGTAGAGAAGGGTGCAGGGGGAAGCAATGTGTCTAAAACCATATAAAAATAGGCGCACCAATGTAGTCCAAACTGACTCTCAACTATCTTTAACAATGCATTTAAAATGCAGTGACCCTTTTAAAAGTCAAAATACAGAGGAATTGTTACAGCAATTTCATGCCAATATCGCTCTTGTTTTGACCAAAACAAGACATGTTTTACAAACTACCTTGTCAAAAAAAGCATGAGCATCACCATGACTTCAATTGCAATAACATGATAATTATTAAAAAAAAAAAAAATACTGCTTTTCGGAAGATCATTGGAAAAGAAATACACTTCATTATGAGCCAGCTTCCTAACAACTTAATCCTAGAAAAAAACGTTTATGTATGATGAGATGGGTGTAGAGAATTTCATGAAGTAGCAGCACAGAGTATAACACCTTATATCAAATGTGCCATTTCATAAATCCTCTGCTTCAAACACTTCAGATTGGCAACTAACACACAGTTACAAGAAAGTCATATAATCTGAGAGGAAAAAAACAAAGGAAAACCAAAAACCCCATCCTGTCCCACCCATTTCTACAGGGTGATGGAGAAGGAGAGGTTAAGCTATTTGAGGTACAGAAGAGGCAAGAAAACCCTCACTCTTGAACTTTCCGTTCACATTCCCATTAAAATTTAAGGTAATTTTTATCAATCTATATGCAACTCCATACAGGTTCAACCTGAGATGTCAAAACTCATAAATTACAGAACACCAGTGTGGCTGCTGTTTCACTGTCTGCAGCACATTCCCAGTCAGGATTCTCAGTTATTCAGAATGAAACTTAGATTGCACGTATGGAATGTGAAAATATGTAGAAACAGGCTTTAAAAAACCCCAACCAACCACAAAATTGATTAAATGGAGGTTCTTCAAATGACAGGGTGAAACAGCCCCAGTGACACTGATCAGTATCACAGCTACCTGTTCTCAACATGGTAGACAACTGGCAGATTCTGCAGACAGATATTCTCCAAAATATATAAAAATGAGATACAATCGTAACTCCTGTTACAAAGTAGCTACAGCTTTTCTGTAGAAAAGTCATTCTTATCCAGACAAGTAATTTTATTATCAGCAGTCTAAGAAGATTTGGGTTTTGTCATTGTAGTTACCATGTTCTATCCACACCATTCTGAACTTTTTACCATGTCATGACCTTCCTGGCTTTGTCACCTGCCAAGGACAAGTTTGTGTGTCATTTGTAACAGTGACCGAACCAGAAAGCTGAATGAATGAAAGACAGCACAATCTGATAACTTTTAAAAAATTATAGAACCAAACTTTTTGATGCGTTCCAGTTTTGCATCTGCATTTTCAACTCATTATCACCTGCAGTGGAAGGTAAGAAAACCTGACAGGTAGAAAGGAGTTTATCACCTTAGACTCACCTCTTCAATGAGAGTGTTGATTTCGGGAGCTGCCTTATTTGCACGTTTTTTTAACTGTTTTTTTGCTTTGTTTACATCTTTTTCAACTCTCTTCCAGTCAACTTGTACATATCCATTATGACTAGCAATCTAGGGAAAATAAAGGCAGTTAGTACAGGTGCAATTCACATTTCATGAGTCAAAATACATTGTCTTGGTGCCTATAAAATAGTTTTTCTTATTTTTGCTTATTACAGATACAGGAAAAGATATTGTTCCAATTTCAGCAGGTTCTCTGCTTCAAACCTTTCCTGAGTGACAGCAGTTCAAATAAGAACAAGCAATGGCAAAGTTCAGTATAGACTCTTGTTAATTTTACCAGTTCTCTGTTTTTTACTTATAAAAGCTTTACAATGTTTTTCCTTCAGCATTTATTGTAACTTTACTTGTAAGAAAAACACATTTATAGGACAACAATGAAAAAGCTCTTTTGTTTCAGCTTCTTTCAGAATTGTAGAATTCTGATTTGTGACAGAGTATCCAGGGATAATCAAAATCATCGTTAGAAATACTGAAAACTCTTTATTTTATCCTACACAATTTAAACTGTCCAACAAAAGAAAAGTACTCATTACAAGAGAATTCTCACACTTCTTACAAAACAAAATCATTAAGTAGAAAAATAACACAGCCTGGTAACAGCACAAGTTCTGTAAAGTCAGAAAAATGAGTAAGTTTGACAAGACTGGTTCATACCAATTTACACACAAACTTTCAATTTTTTTAGCATATCTAACCATCATTCCAAACCTTTGCCCTATTTCTGTTACTAATATTTGATTGCTGCATGTTCTAGAGAACAGTTAAACAACTCATTATTTGAGGAAGAAAAAAAAAAGAGAAAAAAATCAAAATTAAGGATTACTGCTTGTTTTAACTATTAGGACAAATAGAAACCACTAAACTGACATGTAAAAGATTATTATACAAAAACTCTCTGTAAAGAGTGAGATTTCTCAGGTACTTCTTAAGGTCACATGTGGGTGGGAAATCCACCCAATTTACCTAACAGCCTTCCATGCAAGCTGTCCAATTGGTAAACATAAGTTATAGATAATGAACTTTTGTGGAACAGGTATTTAAATACACAATTTATTAGGTTTAGCCTAAATACACAATTTATTAGGTTTAGTTTCACATCACTTACAGGCTCTGAAGTTTGACTTTCACATGGATCTTTCTACCAAATAACTGAAATTAGACCATCTATCTTGCATACAACTGCCACAGTAACTAAGCAACCTATTTCACCACAAACTGAGGATTTCATAATCCAGAAAAAAAATGAAACAAGTGTCAGACAGATTTTGCTTGAATTCAAAGCAAAGCTTCTAGAAGATCACCTCTGCAAGAAAGTCAACTTCAGTTTTCATCTTTGCGTAATTAAAAAAACCCAATTCACTGGACAAATGCAAAATGAACTTACTATGTTTTAAACTCTCTTTTACTTCATGCCTCAGAATGTAATTAATAACAAATTAATTGACTTTGCCTGTCTACTATAAAACCATTTATTCACATGGGCACTAGTGCCAGGCAGGGACAGCTCATTAAGGGCTGTCTGTACAGGATGAAAGCAGGAAACCAGTTTGAAAGCTGTACTGGTTGCACATCCAGTCACTGGAAGACATACCAGGAAAAGAAAAATAGCTGCACATTGTGGCAATTGTTATTTTATGAATTTAACATAACCACAAGAATTTCAAAAAGGCCCCAGCATTGAATTGGTGCCTTCTCACTCATACAACTGAAAATTAAATGTGACTGATCTACTCTGTCCAACACAATGTAAGAAATGCTAATGTATCTGCTTGCTTGTAAAATGCAAACGGCCCTTAGAAGAAACATTTCATTAAAACAACTTTAATTAGCTCAGTTATCCAGACAGCACAAAGATGAGGCAGAAGTTTTTAATTAAGATCTGTTTGTAACTACTGCAGAGCTTACACTTGTATCAAAACCAGACATCTTCTCTCCCTGAACTTTGTAGCCCCGAAATAAGAGATTCCAAATTTTACTTTTTGAGTGTTTATAAAATAAGCAACAGAGGGTAATGTTTTGAATATAAATTTCTTAACTGAGAAGAAAAAATCCCTATACTTTGACAGTGATAGAGCCTGTGTCGTATCTACTTTGGCTGCAACCCCACTAATTACATAATTTCATATATAAGTGCAGAAATAATACCCCTGAACTCAAATGACAAAAACGTCAATTTTTAGAATCCAATGTATTGTAAAAAACCCTACTTGCTTGTAAACAGTAAATTTACATAAATGCAAATTCTCAAAATTTACTATTATTTTTAAACTCAGGCCCTATGATAACCAAGTAAAATAACATTATCCCATTATCATATCCATACTTGGATATATTAAAGAGTCCTATAGGTCTGTACTGAAATGTCTATATTGATTGCATATATTATTAAAGAGATCTATGGGGGGTAGACTTTGGGTTATAGAGAAATCTATATATGATAATGGAATAATAGATACATTATGTACTTACCTATATATCTCATAGCTCATTATTTTTTCAAGACCTTCTGAAAGTGTTGAAAAAAATAACAGAATTTTTTCAAAAAGGCAATTGAAGAAATACATCAGTGCAGGAACACTAAAAATGTGTTATCTTTCTTGACATTAATCAAGGAAAACAGAATCCTCATTGGCAGACCTCATTTTGAGGGTGATACTGGAGAGACACACAGGTATTTTGATATTGTGAAACATTAACACGAATAATGAGCAGAAAAATGTTTTGGAGCAAAAAATCTGTACAGCAAGATGAGACAAAAGAGTTTTGATTTCCTCAAGGCAAAATCTCTCACACTAAAAGAGCCCAAGCAAGGCCAGAAGGCACAGGTGAGCTCAGCTGCAGTGCACGGAACCCACAGGCACTTTGAGGTATTTTCTGCTGTTTAGGAAGGGAACAACCCCCAGTTTTCACAACAGATCTGCCAAGTCTCTCAGCTCAACACACACTGACAAGGAGGGACTGAGAAGTGACACAACAGTTTGTGTAAGAGCTGAGCTGCAGAGGCTGTACCCTCAGCCACCATCGGCAGGCACAGCTCTGCTGTCCCCACTGCCAGCACTGAGGGGACAGAGGCTCTGTGCCTCCACTTCATGCCAGAACCTGCCACAAACCGGGCATTTCCTCATCAGGCCAACTTCCAACTCCCATTTGCTCTGGCTGTCCCACTGAACATTCCCTCTAAGTGTGCTCACATCGACTGCCAAGTGGGATATTCAATGTAAAATTGAATCCAACTCTTCCTCACTAACCCCCAGCCCCAGAAGCAGGTTGGTCCCTGCCTGGGAACATCCCTGGGATGGAATTACACAGTCCTTAAGGTCTGTTTCAACCCAACCCATGCCATGATTCCATGATCATCATGGTGCACTATCAACAAAGCCCTGTACAAGAAAAAGCCAAGGATATCTCGGAGTTTATTTTGTTTCTCGTGTTGTTTTCAAATATTTACCTTTCCTAAATTAGGACATAATTTAATGAAGAATTCAATTTTATTCATCAGTGGCATATTAATGGGCTGAGGAAAAATGTATTAGTGAAAGCACAAATAACTGAATAAAAATCCAATTTCATTATTAAATAATAGACAACACAGAACAGAAAAACCAGTAATTTGTCTGCTCACTGCAGAGCAAAAAACAATGAAACTGCTCTTGAGGATATAGGATTTTTAAAATAAAGAGATATTAGGTGTTCATTGAGAACAATTGTTTTTAACCAATTCATTACAGTAGAGCCAAGAGCACACAAGCTTGTACTTCTCTACTCTTCAGGATTTTACCAAATTGTGCTGTATAACTGAGAAGTTACACAAGTTATGAGAAATGCATTGTATTTTCCTTAATATGGTGCCTGGATATTGCTCTTATACCCGCACATTTGAAGAACTACACCTATTTCACAAAAAAACCCCATAGTCAATAATCAAATAATAATTAATCTAATTAAGGTGTGGAAATATTCACCACAAAGATGTGATAACAGATTGTGATTTTGAAAAGCTGTGGAAATTTCACATAATTTTTTTCCTCCAACTATTTTCATACAATCTGTATTAAGATTGAAGCTCTAGATCACTTACAAAAACATGAAAAATCTCTTTTGCTTCCTGTACAAAACAACACTGAAAAATGTATTGCTTTCAGTTTCCTACTACATTTCTTGAGATGAAGTCATCACCCACTGAAGAAAAAAAAGTATTTTTTTAAATTTTAAGACTGAACTGTTTCACTGAATGGGCTTTAGCCAAGAATCTTGCCTTCTGTAGTTATTATTCTTGTTCTAGCATGTAATTATAATGTCAATATTGCAATCAGTAGCTGAAATGAAATCTGTAACTTCAGAGAAATTTACAGATAAAAAGGAACTTTCTAGTAATGTGCTGAGATACTCTTCTGCCCACTCAGGGGAAGCACTGTACACATATTCATAGCATCAGGATGTGTGATCTTTAAATGAAAAAATTAAAGACTACAGAAATGTAATTACACCATAGAATTTATGACTCAACCTTAAAAATGCAAAATGTTTTGAATTAAAAGACAGACTAAGGCATTTACTTCATTTCCTTTCAAGAGAATCTGATCTTACTTAAGATACAGACAATCCAATCAAAATACTTAACTCATATTTCCTCTTGGATAATATTCCTTTTTGGATTCAGTGTAAATGAGATCAACCAAGAAATCAGACACTCAACCACATGGCAAATCTATTGCAAGTATAGAAAAACTCCCAAACTTCACAGCTCAACAAGCAAAAATCCTGCACACGTGATGTGTTTTATTCAATTTCCATTCTCCTTTGTCTACAGGTCTCAGCTTTAACTTTTCAGCTTCCTGTAGTCAGGAGCACTGAGGAAGGCACCCAGCAATCTGCAGTCTCCACCCCAGGTGCCTCTGTTCTGGCAGCTCCTCAGTCATATTGATAAAAGAATTATCATGAAATTAAGACCAACAATATACAGAACATGGGGAAAGGAAAAAAAACCAAACTAGCCCCCAAACCAGTAGGGACCATGATTATGTTATTATTACATTACATTATTATTACCATTATTAGTGTGTGTACTTCACACAACAGTGACATTTCAATGTATCACACAGCAGCAGTTACTACCCCACCCTTCCTGAGCGGTGCTTGACTGCACCAGCCGCACAAGCAAAAGAAATAAAAGCAGGATGTGCCTTTCAGAAACCCCCCAGGGTGATGCTGGAAAGAATATCTTTAACCTCTCAAGAAATTGTGTATCACTGAGCCTAAGCAGGCACCAATCTATATCCCCTGGAACAATCTGAGGAAAAATGAGAAGATACTCACGAGCTACCATCACATTCATGAGAGAAAACACTCACAGGTATTTAGATATGAAAAATGACAGTAAAATCCTGGCATCTTACAGAAGGACACATGAAATTCTTCTTCACTTAATCAATAGTTTCATCTAATTCAAAGGTTTTTTGGAAATATATCCTCCCCTAATCACAGTATCTGATGAAAAATGCAAACGATCATGCCAGATAACATAATTAGAAACTTCTGAACCCAAAAGCCAGCAGAGAGAGAAATGCAATGAAGCTGTCAAAATTCAGCCAGGCTTTAGAGGTTCAATAGATAAAACGTGGCAAGCAGAGGAAACAGAAAAACAGGCTCATCCTGGGATCAGAACAAGCCTTCCAGGCAATTGCCAAAGCAGCCTAAAGCTCTGATAAAATTCTTAAACAAATGTAAAACAAACATATTTTAAATTCTCCCTTACCATAGGCTTACAGGCAGTTCTTCTCATCTGGCAACATGGAATCATACACAGTACCTCAGCTCCTGCACAGAAGTTCTCTTGTCTTATAACAAACTATTTTACAGGACACAGCAGGTTCTGATTTACCACTGATTTTTAGAAATGTCTCTTTTGCACACAAAATTCCAGCTCAAATGTAAGGTTTTGACTGATAAGACTAAAAAGATGAAGTAGATAAGAAGCCTTCCTAATTAAATGTTACTCAACAGCTGTGTTTTTCCTATTGTTTAGTAAATAACATTTGCCAAATTATAAAGCATGAAAAGCTACATACTTGAAGCAGAAGAAAGCCACCACCTACTGCAGTTGCTGCAAGCTTGCCGACTTTCTGGAACAAAAATCCTGCACACCTTAAGGGAACAAAACAAAACAGAACAAAAAAAACCAATGAAGTTTGGACAAAAAAGTTCAATGAAGTTTTCTGAACAATGCCACACTACACAATTCCTGACTGTAACTATCACCATTATTTCATTAAAAAAAGCAAATGTATCATTTCATATTTACAAATTTAAAAATCAAGGCTCTTTAATGCAAGCTATATTAAATTAACAATGCCTAAAACAAGACAATGTGAGTAATGGTTGCTTGTTCCTGGCTGTCTGATGGCCCCTTTAAAGCAAGCTTGAGATCTCTAGATCTTACTGCTATTAAATGTAGCACGTTAATAAAGCACAACATAATTATGTAACAGTGCTACTGTAACTGTTCCCAAGTGGAATGTAACTGCATTATACCATAATTTATATTACCTACACTGCTCATAACTGAAAGCTCTCAGTAAAAAGCAGCACATCCCTACCACAGGAATTAAACTCAGCGAGGCCACTCTGCTGGGACATGGTGTCAGTCTATTTTTAATGGATCAAGGCAACCAGAAAATTACCTTGTTCTCAGTCTCCAAACCCTCTCTCATCAAATGGAGAACAGCACAGATACTGATATTACAGAGTGATGAGGCAGGAAGGGGCCTCTGGAGGTCACCTGGGCCAGCCACCTTCCCAACACTGCTGCAGAGCCCAGTCCAATCTCAAAGCTGCATCAGGCTGCCAAAAGCCCTGACTCAGACAGAGTTTCCAAGGCTGACGGTTCCACAACTTCCCTGGGCAATTCCAGTGTGTCTAAACACTGGCCCACACACAGAGGGGAATTTTTCCCCCTGCATATGAATAGTGAACTCTTATTTATATAAATCTGTAGGCACCCAGAAAGATGTGCATCTACAGATACTGAAATGTGCATTTTCCAGATCATTCAATAAGCCAGTTTTTATGGATGCCAGATGAACTATTCCCTAGAAACGTCTGATTTTACATGTACACATATGTATTTTAAAAATGATTTTAAGGCTACAGTAGCAAATAAAAAACCCAGACTGAAAGCTAAACTCTGCTCTAGAAAGCTGAGCTTGGGTACAACAATTTCATTTTTAGTCTATTTAATCTTCTAATTCTTGAACAGTCCCTCTTTAAATGTCACTGTGCTACCAAAATGGTGATTTTACAGTTTTTCAGTGTACTGGAATAAACAAATACCTCTGACAAATAACAAATACCTTGACACAGAGCTGCTCAGGCTGTGACCACATTTTCCAGTTTAAGTTCTCATGTTAACTGTCTATCTTTCACCATGAATTATTCTAGTGTAACTAGGCTATGGTATCTCTCTTCAGTTAACATCAGAGCAAACTGTGAATTTGTTCAACATGGCTGCAGCTCTGCTTAGAGGAAAAAACAGTCCCCATGAAATGGGGCTCTTAATTAAAAGTATATTTTCCCTTTTTTTTTTTTCTTTATTTTTTTACCTGTAAATTATGTCTCAGCCCTAATATAACTAAGTCTCTAAATCTGGCCTAGTAAGGAAAAAGCTTTTCCATAAAAATAAAAGCTATATGCAGTAATTCTCCATTTATTTCTTGTAATTTTAGAGCTCTGACATTTTCCCAAATCCTTCCCACAATAATTAGTACGAGTTCCCTTGGATAACTGGTGTCTCACCACTATTAAAAAACACTTCATAATGATGAGTCAGACTAACAAGCTCAAATAGCTCACAAATGAATAATCTTGATCAACGTTAAAGGAAATCCCATTAAAGATATATTTATCTGCTTCCTTGGGAATGGATCTTCTAACAGAGTAAAAGGTCAGTTATGGAAAGGGAAGCTCCCTCACCAGCCAGTCACACCTCCCATCACAATCTGTGTGGCTACAGAGTATTTTTCTACAATTGGTCCTGAATTTCGGCCAAACAAGCGATTCCACCAATGGTGACGTCGAGCGTATTCTGTTAAATCCAGCACTTCGTAGGAATCATCGTCACTGTCGTGGTCTGGAAAAGAAAAAGCAATTTTTAAAAAGTTATTTTCTCAGTTATACAGTAAATTATCAATTTATGTGAAACCTCCAGACACAGTTTGGGCATTAACTGGGTAATCCAATGGTTTAAATGGCAGTGTAGAAGCTACCAATAATCCAGCAGCCCACAGAACAAAGGATTTTGGGATTCTGTGCTGTCATCAAGGTAAGGTGCAGAAGGCTGTAGGGGTGATATAATCTATAAAATCCATGACTTGCACTACAAAGGTGAACAAGAATCCTCTACCTCTTCAAGTACAGGAGCCAAGAGGCACCAGATGAAACTACCAGTCAGCTCCTTCAATATAAACCAAAAAAACCCAACCAAAACCAAAACCAAAATCAAACCAACTTGGAAAGATTAAGAACTTCTGGCCCAGTGCTCTCCTCAGAGAACCAGACACAGCATTTGCCACAAAGCCAGGAAGTGACTTTTGTTCTTTTTCCACAAAAAGTGAAACAGAAAACACTGAGACTTCAATTAAGTTCCATGTTTGCAGGACAAATCTGTCAATGTTTTCAAAACGGGCATCCTGCAACTTCAAATTAAGAGATTCTCACACCATGTATACTCAAACATCAAATGAAAGAGATGGGTCTGGATTTTTAAAGGAAAGTATTTTAAAAGTGTGTCACATTCTGTGACATCTATACACGAACTGAAGTTCACATTGGTTAAATATATTTGAGGTTAAATCTAAACTCAGCAATGCTGGTGGGACATTCCAGAAAAGAAGAGCAGTTAAATTACTACCTAGAATTATAAAGTAAGATATAAACCTTTTTATTAGAATTTTGACTTTTTAACTTGTACTACCAGTATGGGTAAAAACTTCATGGACTACAAGAAGTACACATGTGAGTGTGCATTATTTCCCTTTGTTACTACATAAGTGTTCTGGAGTACTAAAAAAATAAATAGCAAGATCCATGATGCTATGAAGTTGTTATTGAGTGTTCTTTCTTTGAGGTATTGAGGACAGTCTGTTTAACTTCTTTAGATGGAGAATATTAAAACACTGTCATGAACAGTTATATTAATTCTGCCCTTAAATTATTATTATTTAAACCAAAACTCGTGTACACAAGTATAACACGTTCTGTGGCAAATAACACCGCCAGAGCGTTTTCTACTGATAAAAAATACACCTTGCATGCGGCAAATTATGTTCTGGACATTCCCCAAGCACACTGAACTGTGCCAGCAGCGCAAGGCGCCGCAGGACGAGGCCACAGCGATGCCCTGAAAGCCCCGCACGGTGAAGGATGCGGCGGCCATGGGGGCTGGAAGCTCCTGGCTCCCGTCCCGCATCCCCCCAGCACCCCGGGCTGCACGGCCCCGCGCTCCGTGCGGGCTCGGCCAGCACTCAATCTGTCTGCGGGCCCGGCTAGAAGGGGTTTCGGTGGTTAAATCCCGAGAAGGAGCTTTAGCCCGGGTGATGCTGGCGGTGCCGGGGCCGATGCGCCGGGCCGCGCGGCGGAGGGGGGGACACGAACGGGTTGGGGAGGCGCAGAGCNGCGCATGCGCCTCCCGCCCCGCCCCCGGGGATCCCTGAGGGGAGAGGTGAGGGGAAGGGGAGGGAGCTGAGCCTTTGGGAAATGTGAGGCGTCCTGAGCTGTAAGAGACCCGAGTGGATCGTCGAATCCAGCTCCATGCCCTGCGCGAGATACCACAAGAATCCCACCACGTGCCTGAGAGTTATCTAAACGCTTCTTGAGGTCCGTCAGGCTGGTGCTGTGACCACTGCCCTGAACAGGGGAGCCTGTTCAGTGCCCAACCACCCTCTGGGGAAACAACCTTTTTCTAATATCCAACCTAAACCACAACTTCAGGCCATTCCTTGGGGTCCTGTCAGTGTCACCACAGAGCAGAGATCAGTGTCTGCCCCTGCTCTTCCCCTCAGGAGGAAGCTGTGGCTGCAGTGAGGTCTCCCCTCAGTCTCCTCCGGGCTGGACAGACCAAGTGCCCTCACCCGCTTCTCACAAGGCTTCTCCTCAAGGCCCTTCACGATCTTCGTTGCTCTCTTTTGGGCTCTCTCCAATAGTTCAATGTCTTTCTTGTGTTGTGGTGCCTAAAACCGCACACAGTGTTCAAGCCTCTGCCATGAGGGACTCACTGATCCCAGTGATGGAGGTAGAGAACCCCAAAACCTTCCCAATATCTCCAGCTGAATGTGAGGGACAGAGCAGTGAGCTGCAGGCATGGCTGGACAGCAGCTACGTGCCATGAGCCACATAAAAATTAATAACCAGAAAAAAAGCAAACACAAGGCCCCTCAAAGTACAAAGGTTAAAGCCAACATGAGGTGTGAAACATTGGAAAAAATTAAATTTGAGCCCTGGTTTGCTCTCTTCTTCAATGTGTTGGTAGGGTTTCAATGGGCTAACAACCACATAATTGTATTTCATTACTCTTTTTAAATTTTGTGCAGCCATAACACAGACAGACACACTAAGTGCAGCTTCAGGAGTGTTGTTGCAATATGAACAAGAAAGCATCAATGAACATAATTTATAAATAATAAAATTGAAAACAAATTATATAGAAGTGTTTACAGGCTCTCACTTGGATTCTTACACTGCCAATACACAAGACAGACAATTATAATGGAAAAAAAATCTGCTTTTCCTCATGTCATAAAGCTAGTTTTATGCAGTAAGCATTTAGGATTTTAATTAAACCCTTTAATTGCACCAGCCTTTACAGACATACCAAAAGAGGGGAAAACATATCTTCCACAAAAAGGTCCTTCTTTAGTCTGCTCTGAAACTGAAATTAGCAGATAAAACTTGAAGTTGGTGCATAAAGTGGTTGTTTGCTTATTAAATGCTTTTTTATTACAAACATTTGCTATTGTGATAAGCAGATGACAGCACTCCAGACAGAACTACTAATATATTGCTTTCTTTAAGATTTTCAACAGATACGTTCCTGTATGGAACACAGATTTACCTCTTATGATTTGTTTTGACAAACACTGTGCATCTTGGGAGTTTTCTTGTTTAAGCATAAGAGTGGTTGGTTTGGTATTCACTTCCCAATCAGTAACAAAGTGTTTGTTGACTTTTCTCATTCACATGGCAGTAAGGTACGGGAGGTGACCAGAAAGTTTTGCTCAGGTTGCGTGAGCCTGGCTATTTTTGTACCTTTAGTTGCTCAAATTCTTAATATTTGGCTTCCCTATTTTAACCTATGAGAAGTTAAAAATAGCAGCAGTTCTCAGATGACTTTCCCTGTGTCTGTACAAACAATTAGATGAATTTCCTTTCAGAACAGGGAGGTTTATATAATTAGCACTTATAAAATATTAACATTAGAAGCTGCATTGTGCTCTACATGTGACTTCTGTTTGCCTCCTTTTGCACCCCTCTTGCCAAGTCAGGCTGGTGTGACAATTGGCAAGGAAGGAGTTTAGGAAAGACCCAGGGAAAGCCCTTTTGGCAGGTGTTGGGCTCGTGATATCTCTGTTGTGGGATCAGGATGCACCCCTTGCTCAACACAAGAAATTTCCCAGCGGGTTCCAGTTGTGTGGGATGCTGTGGTGCTCCCAGCCATGGTGCTCAGCCCAGCCTGCTCCTGGGTGCTGTGGATGAGCCCAGTGTCTGCCCAGGATCTGCAGGCACTGCCTGAGGGATTGGCTGGATGCCCACATAGAAATTGCCATCAGGATTGTTCTTGCTTCCAGCAAAATCCATATCCTGTGCAGAGACAGCAAACCCTGTGGCTCCAGAGACCAAGAATAACTGGGAGAGTTTTTACCAGCCCCATTGTGATGTATAAAATTCCCCAAGCCCATTCAAATCTCATACACACTGATGCCTCCTTCAAGCTGTTCATGGCAGATTCTGACAGATTTTCCAAGGAAAGGTGGACAATTTAAACTCAGGCCACATTTTGGCTTCACCTTTAGTGGTTCTTCAGGAACAAAATGTTTTCCTGTAACATCAGAAGGACTGCACAGAAAAATTGCTCTCTTTGCTCTATAAGCTCTTTAGTTCAGACTAAGCAGCCACCCTCTGTCCTTGTACCTATGACAAGCAAGTTCACTGTCACAGCTTGCAGGGGAATATACATGGCACACACGTACCTTACAAATACTAAAAAATTCCACAATAAGCAACTGAAAAACCCCAAAAATCCCAATAAGCAGAGGAGAGCCCCCAGCCTTCAAATGCCTTTGTGACTCTGATCCTACCAGCTTCTTTGTGCTGCTGACCAGAATTCCAAACTGGCACACACATCCTTGAATTTTTTACCATCTTTCATGATTAATTCTAAAAACTAAAGGCAACACACGCTGCCAGCCATCTCCACGAGGCCTTACTTGTGAGTGAAACTTATGTTCTCCACAGGTTTAACCAAGTAAATGCAGTTGGAACAACCTGGTATTGGAGGTATTGGAGCAAATGGATGATTCCTTTTTAAAATCCTGACTGGACATGGTGTTATTCAAAGCTCAGTTGTCTGGAAAATGGCAGAGAAATGTCTGGGAAAGAATTTGGGTTCTAAGTCTGCCAAGATCCTGGGCAAGGGCTGAACTGTTAATGCAGTAAGAAGTTCCATGACTTCCTGACAAAGAGCAGTGCAGGGGCATGCACGGATCTCTCCTCTGTGGTGACCAGGGAGAGGACTCAAGGCAATACCATGAAGTTGTGTCAGGGGAGCTTTAGTTTGGATATCAGGAAAAGGTTTTCCCCAGAGGGTGGTTGGGCACTGGAACAGGCTCCCCAGGGCTGTGGTCACAGCTCCAAGCCTGACAGAGCTCAAGGAGCATTTGAACAACACTCTCTGGCACAGGACTGGATTCTTGTGGATGGGCCAGGAGCTGGACTTCAATGATCCTTGTGGGTCCCTTCCAACTCAGGATATTCCATGATTCTATGATGTTAAAATGAAGATAATTCTCCCTGTCATTATGATGTTAACAAATACACATCCTTGTGTCTCCTGCCATCTCCATGTGAGATTTTGGATGGCTTGCTTGTATTGCTTGTCTTCAACTTTCCTTTGTCACTTTTCTTTGTAAAATGTTTGTTGTGAGGTGTAACAAAATTTAATTATGAGAATTTTTTCTTGTTTGTGAGCATCATTAAATTCTGCTTTTCAGTTTTGTAGTACTCTAACTCAATAACAGTCTCCTTTATCTTAGAATCACAGAGTGATTTTGGTTGGAAAAGAGCTTTAACATGATTGAGTCCAACCATAAATCTTAATTCATTTATCCTAATGAAATTTAAGTTATAAATTCCCACCACAATCCATGTATGAGTGGAGGAGAAAGGGGCAGAGAAGGATATGTCTGTTGTCTCCATTAACTAACGGGAGTTTAAATTGTCTCTTGCTGAAGAATTCAACTGATACAAGAAGAAAACCCAAGTTTAGTGTTCTGTGAACCTGTTTAAACACGTAACAACCAAAGACATCACTCAGGTAAGATGCACTGGATCCACAGCACCTGCATTTTACTTGTTAAACAAAACTGATGGTTACTGTCAGGTCAGGCTGCAGCAGGACACATTCCCATGACCCTAGCCTGGAAAAGTAAGGAAATAAAAATAAAAAGTTAAGGAGGGGATTGATCTTTCCCATTTGCTTTGTTTACTATATTGTTAATAATGCAAGCTGATTATCCATTAATCTTTTGATCTCAGCTCTGATAAGTTACCAGGCTTGGACCACAGCACAGAGCTCTGACTGTGACCTCCTGCTATTGTATGAATCCCATGCATGCGTTGGGATGGTCTGTGTGCCATGCCTGTGGAAAAATGCCGAGATCACGGCCAGAGGGGAGCCAGGGGAGCCAAAATTGGAGCAGAGCACTCCTGGGGCGCAACTGAGCTCATCA
The DNA here is from genome assembly GCA_013400435.1 of Pycnonotus jocosus. NCBI lineage: Eukaryota > Metazoa > Chordata > Aves > Passeriformes > Pycnonotidae > Pycnonotus > Pycnonotus jocosus. The sequence goes on along the minus strand of VWYP01018972.1, from coordinate 121,236 downwards.
TTCCTTTAGGATCTCCCCTGGAGGCAGCCACAGCTTCAGTGGTGGGAGCAGAATGCAGGAGCAGATAACTGCAATCACTCATGAAGGTTCATCTTGCACAGTCAAAGTGTTCAATAAAAACTGGAGTGTTCAGCTAAATTCAAGGCTTCATGTGATTGCCTAGGCAAATAAGGAGCAGCAAGGGGAGCTGAATCTAAGAAAGTCTTGCAAGGCTTTGGAAGGTTGTCTTCAGTCTGATATCGGTGTTATGTTCTTGTTTAAAACTTTTCTCATATGCAAAGTGATTTTTTATTTCTAATGAAAGGGTTCTGCCGAATTTGTGTTCTTAATTTGCTGTTTTCTTGTAAGTAAAACATAAAAGATTTTTAATTATCTGGAGGCAACCTTTTGTTTACTTCATGTCCATATTATAAAATTTCAGAAAACTCTGCTGACTGTAGTGCTGCATTATTTTAGAGAAGTTCTTTAAACAGCTTTTAGTGGTGATCATTAATGTAATGATATATTTTGGTTTTAAGTCATCCTTGAGAGATAAATATCCAATTCCCTTGGTAAATCCTTGCAGATATTCTGGAGTTCCCTGCTACTGTCACTCAAGCACTCGGACAAACCAACGGAGAGAGTGAGAACAGACTGACAGTCTGGCAGTCTGTCTTGCCTCGCAAATGTAAGGAGTTACTTTTTAGAGGAGCTGTGATGATGAATCAATCATACACACCACTTCCACAGCTAACAGATGTTCTTATTTTCTGTAGCATAAGTGCACATAAACAATGAAGAGAAAAATAAAGCTCCTTTGCATGGCTTTATACAAAGTTAAGGGTAACAGGATAATAACTGGGCAGGGCAGATTTAGAAAAAAATCACAATGTAAAAGTTGAAGACCCTCCAGAAATACCATCTAAGAGTATACAGAAATACATCTAAGAGGTGAAGAGCCCAAAGAATTTCAGATTTTTCTGTTTGTGAAGCCATACACCAAGAAAAGGTTAAAAATCTTAAACTGAAGGGAAACACGGTAATAATGTTTTTCATTTTCTTGCAAGAAACAAAAACCAATACAGAACTGTAATGAGTAAACAGTACACAAAGGGAAAAGATAATTTGTGTGAGTCATCACTGCTGGCAAGGAAAACCTTTGATCAGATGCTGCTGTGCCGGTCACAGGTAGCCTTTGCTGGAACACCTGGCTGCTCTCAGGTCACCTCAAGCTTATGAAGACCCCTCCTACAGCTTCTTCTGCACTGCCTGGCTTGGGCTGGAATAAAACTGAACACATTTCCCCTGGATAACTGAAAACCTGCCAAGACAGCCAAACGTGAGACTCCCAGAGTACAGGGCTGCCCCATTCCCCACAGCTGTATCCCCTTCCAAGATGGAGATCTCAAAATAACATCTCTCTGGCCAAGGGACTAGCTTGATTTAGCGACCCTGAGATCAGGGGGACTGGATTTGTTTCCAAGGGTAATTCTCCTGCAAAGATTGAGGCCCCTGGCAACTGGGGAAACAGCCTGACAAAGCTAGAGGCATTCCTTATTGTATTTGTGTGCAGTAACTGTTGTTCATCACCAAGACTGTCCCTAACTTTACAAAGGCAATGCCAAGTAAAATTTAAATAATTTCTTTATAACAAAGCTTGTCTTGAAAGATTGCCCAAAGGATCAGACTCTCATTCAGTTACCTTTCAAAGCTCAACAATAATGAAATAACTGTCATAGCATTTTTTCCAATAGCATTGTTAATTTTTTCAGGTTTTAAATACTCAGACCTTGATTTCTCATAAAATACTAATGCAGGTTGACAAAAATTGAAAGCAGCCATTGCCCCTGATAAAAAAGATGGGGCAAAGACAGATAACATTCACCTTTTCCTCCTGGTTTTCTCCAGTATTTGTTTCTGTGGAAGTATTGTACCCACTGTGACTCATGGCTGCTGACCACCTTCAGCACTTACTGTTTCTACAAGGACTCCATAATGATTTTTGCAGAGTGAGAGCTGCACCCCTCTAAAAAGACCAAGCCCTACTCTGCAGAGCTTCCAGCACACAACAAGACAGAGGCCATGCCATCTACTGAAGCTGTTTGGAACATAGTTCAGAGTTAAACCCCTGTAGAAACAGCAATCCTGACTCTGATTGAACCTGAAAATTGTATGGGTAGGGATTAGAGGAGGAAATCTAGTTTATCTTCTTGTCATTAACTCAATGGGCAAGACATACAGGCTGTATCTACAGAAGTTTTTGTGCCATACATTTCCTGGCACTGGCACTATTTGCCCAATCCCACAGGCTCCAGCAACTGTGGCAGAAAGGTAGCAGTGGCTCCAGTCCAGGCATTGGTGTTTGAATGCTGTTCTCATTGAGTTTAATCCAGAATTCCTCAGAGGAGGAGGAGAAATGTAGGATATTTGCTTGGTCCACTGTCCAGCTGGAATCTAAGCAAGCACATGGAGTTCTCTAGCCTGCTCTTGTAGCCATAAACCGTAGACTCAGAAGAGGGCAAGCACAACCAACAGATCTAAGTGCAGCCAGGATGACTTCTTGGAGGAATCTCTCCATGTTTATTTTTAAAATTGTTTCATGCTGAGGGCTCTTTCAGTGGGTATTTGTCTGATGGAACATCAGAAGCTGTAGTCATAAGACAAGGAGTAATGGGTTCAAATTGAAGGAGACAAAATTTGCTTAAATGTGCAAAAGAAATTCTTTACTGTGAGGCTGATCAGGCACTGGTACAGGTTGCCCAGAGGAGCTGGGGATGTCCCACCCCTGGGAGTGTTCAAGGCCAGGTTGGATGGAGCTCTGAGTAACCTGGTGTAGTGGAAGGTGTCCTTGCTTATGGCAGTGGCTTGGAACTGGGTGATCTTTAAGGTCTCTTCCAACCCAAACCATTCTGTGATTGTATGGCAAGCCCAATTTTGAACATGGAATTTGTTTGCTCCCTTTTGATTGTGCACCAGGGTTTGCCTGGTGTTTTCCAGGGAGTTGTTTGGAGGCTGCACTGGCAGCTGCTGACAGCCAACTGCTGACAGCTTCCAGCGCTCAGCCACACGTGAGCTGTGGTCATGCAGGAGGACTGGCCTGTGGCTGTCTGGCAGAAGAGGAGGTTCATGAAGAAGCAGTTCTTAGACAGAGTCTGCAGCACCTGCATAAAAAGATGCAGGAAGCAGAGAGACATCTCGATCCAAAGGAGAAGGATGGTCCTTTTTGTGCATGTATATTTTTGTATGTTATGTGGGATAAGATCAGGAGTGACACAACTCAAAACCTTTCTCTGTCCATTTATCTCAACTTTGCCATTTCTAAAGGCATGGATGCTTTCAGGGCTGCCCTGTGATGAGAAAACATGGATGTTTTGTTGGGTCTTTTCTGTGTCAGCGTTAAGTGCCAGAGGCCTGGACAGATGTGCTTTGGGAATCTGTCTCTCTGAGGTGCTGCTAACTCATCAGCATGACCACAGAGCTGTGCCAAGAAAGGAACAGTGGGTTATCAATCTCAAAATCGTTCACACTCATGTAGTCACCACTCACAGCATCCTCCAGAGCAAACTGCAGCAAAGATGGACATCAGGGGAACAGGAGGAATTTCGTCACTGAAAGGGCTGCCCAGGGAGGTGGTGGAGTCCCCATCCCTGCAGGTGTTCAAGAAACAACTGGATGTGGCACTCCGTGCTCTGGGCCAGGGGCCAAGGTGGTGGTCGGTCAAAGGTGGACTCAGTGATCTCAGAGGCCTTTTCCAATCCCATTGATTCTGTGATCCACAGGGGCCTCACCCCAGAGTTACCAGGAAGGTGGTGAAACCAGGAAGGATGTTCTGATAACGATCACCAGTGTAGATGTACTTTATCTCTTTCTTGCTTACTCATGACATATCACTGAAGTTAAAAAGTAAACTAGTGAGGGGATCATAAAGATGGGCATCAGCAGCTCAATATTTGTGAAATACAACTTCACAGAACATTGTCTATAAACTTTGTTTTGCAGTGTTTGTTTTATGGTTTTGCTTATTTATATTTTGCATATTTTATGTGCATTCTATATCTTATAGGCAATTGCTGCATTCAGTTCAGCTTTTTTCCCCCTTCTGATTGATCAGGACCAGTAAGTAATCTTTAGAAAATTTGTTTGTTCTATTTGTTCCTGTCTTCTTCCTAAATGTTTGATGAGTGGGTGATTTGTTTGTGCTGTCATTACAAAAACCATATGTTGATGTGGTCTTATGGGGGAGTGTTTTTATTATTTTAAAAGTTCAACTAAGGATGTTTCCAAAGGAGTCATAATTGCTCTTCTAAGTACAAAGGCTGAACAATGACTGGCTTACAAATAATGCCAAAAATCTGTTCAGCTCAGTCTAATTATTTTAAAGACTAAAATCTGTTTCTCAGAAATGTCTTCTTTCCACAGTCTGAACTTTTTAACAAACTAAGAAAGTTATATTTCTGGAAGTTCTCTATGGTTCATAGTCCCTTGGAGCGAGGGAAAGTATCCAGTTTTTCATGTACATCTCAATGTATGCAAAAACTTTAAGGCTGCCCCTGTCTTGATGTGAAATTTATTGTGCCCCAGCATAACCAATTCTAGGGGTTTGGTTGTCCTTTTCATGGCTGTGATCAAAACTGGAGGGAATTTTCTGCTGGGAGTCTGGTGCCTGTGCTGATGCCATCTGGTCAGCGCTCCTGGAAACACCTTGTGAGGCTGTTTGGTGTCACTGATGAGCAGGACACAAAGTCCTGACATGGGTGGTGTCAATCTCCTCCATATATACGGGATTCCCACAAGGAATGCACCAGGAGTGTAACTGCATTCAAAATGATCCTTACATTGGCTGGGCTGTAAGGGACTCAGTACAATCCTGGCAAAAGGAGAATCTCTGAAAGTGCCTCAGTGCCCAGTAAAGGCTGCTAAAAAGGGAAGTGTATGGTAGAGATTCAACTATATATTTTATATCTATAATATTAAATAACAACTGTTACTCAGTGCTCCAAGAGTAAAGAAAATGAAGAGAGGAAAATAGCTGTGCAGCTGGCCAAGACCTTGAAAAGGACAGACTCTTCAAAACAGTTTTAAGAAAAACAATTTCAAACCTCCCTGCTGCACTCCCTCCTACACAGCCCTAGAGAACCTTTCAGAGGAGAACTTTAAACAAAGGAGCACAATCGTGTGGCCACGGTTTGAGAGCAGCAATGTGGCAAATAAATTCTACTCATTTATAGGTGCACGGCAGCCAAAAGCAGTTATTGATGGAGCTGGTTTCTTGTGAGTTCAAAGGAAAAATTAGTGAGGGGGAAAGTAGAAAATACTAATTCTATAGTGAGGGACAGCATGCCATGCTAAGTGTCATGCTAATGCACTTCAAAAACATATGTGTGTATATAAAATTTAAATGTTACATAAACTGCGCATGTATTATTATATAAATGCCATTAGATTATAAATATTACCTGAGATAATTGTGCATGGACTTCAATTATATATATATATGTATAATCTGTATTATTAGATTATTGGTGAAATGAACTGTTTATTTTTCTCCATAATCCAGCAAAATTACAGAGGAAGTTGGCCCAGTGGTCTAAGAGGTTCAGGTGTTATTTTGTCTCAGACCTGCTACATTGTGTTAGGTGTGTGTTGTGCCTTACATGCTTAGAGACCAATGGTTTTAGAGGACAAATAATACATAACCTCAAATCCATAGTGATCAGGGCTAGCTGGATACCTTAGATGGACTAACTAGCAGGGGGTTAGAACTAGATGGTTTTTAAGGTCCCTTTTGACCCAGATAATTCTATAGTTTTATGCTAATAGTAATAGGTAGTTTATTTGTGAAAAATTTCTTTATAGAAAATCCTGCTCCATGTTTCCTGGCCTCCAGAAGAATCTTGTGTTGATCATTGACTTTTAGGATAACATGATCAGGAGATCCTGAGGGTCTGGAAGGTGATGTGAATGAAAACTCTGTCACAGTTCTTGACTGAGGGATAGGAAGTTGTGTTGCTGGCTTTTCTTTGCTTTTGAACTAGGTTCATCATGGTAAAGTGCAGTAGCCTTTAAAAAATTAATCAGGCCAGGCCGGGCTATTCTCACATCACCTCAGGCCACAGCAGACATCTGATGGGAAACCTCTGTCTGCAGAGCACCAGAGCCACAGGTCTCTGTGCTGCCAGGGAATGGGATTCAACCTCCCTAAGGTGCACCCCACGTGGTGCCTCACCCTCTGGAGCAGCCACTTGCTTCCAACACTTCTTGAACTGCCTGGCCCTTCTTCATGCTGGAGCTGCCTCTGGCACTGCCACTCTGCTAGCCAAAAGCCATCCTGCCCTCAAACCATACGTAGTGTAGGAAAACACATCAGGAAAAGGCACAACCCAGTTCATGTGTCTTAGATTTGCAGTTTCTGGAATTTCTCAGACCCCTCAGCCAGTGAGCAAGGACAACCCAACACTGCCTCTGCACATGGGCTGCACTGGTTCACAATTCAGAACCACCCCATACTATTATTTTGCTTTGGAAATTATGGTAAAAATAATTCCCTTTTTTAGAGTTCAATGAAAAAATGTATTCACTCAAACTCACCCTGAATTTATGGGAACAAATGGCATAATTCCCTTCCTTATGGAGGCTGTAGGTTACCAACACAGGGACAGGCGTAACAGGGAGCTGGAGGGAGGACTGAGAAGCAGGTTTTTCTCTTTTTTTTTTTTCTTTTTTTTTTTTTTCCCACTATGCATGTCTTAAAACCCTTCCTTGCTCAGCTTAGTATGGGGTACACTGGCATTTCTAGCTCCAGCTGCCAGCTCTAACGGTGTTACTCATGTCTGTTAAACAAAGCAAAGAGCAGAAACCTCTCCCTTAGCTGGCTGTGCCGTAGCACAAAGTCAAGCAACTTTAAAGAGAAAAAGCCCCACAATGTTGAGCTCATTGCAGGATATTTTCATGCTGGATATTCCTTGTGTTTCCTTTGGGGCTGTAGTAGTTAGCCAACTTGAGATACTGCTGAGCATTGTTAATCTAAAGCAGTGGATCACTCCTTATGAAAATAGAGTGTTTTCATAAAGGAAAATACTATTTTCTATTTGCTGTAGACTGTATTTGTACCATGACCAGTGGAGAAGCAGCGTTGTAGCAGCTTTGGTATAGCGCTACCTCTGAGTTTGCTGCCCGGCTCCACGTCCCATTGTGGGTGGAAGCCAACAGAATGGATGGAATGGAGGCTTCCCCAAAGCTGATCTGCAGCCAAACCCTAGGGCAAACTTCTGTTTTAGCTCCTAGACAGAAACCCACCCACCAGTTTTCTTTGGGAAGAACAGGAATTCAAATGTTGGTTTGGCCTGAAAATTGTTCTGGCTGCCCTGGAGGCAAAGGGAAGGTGATTCTGCTAAGCCACAAGAAGCAAGTATTTTAATTCGCAAATCATTTCCCTGATTTAAAATGCTAATTTTTATCTAACATTTTCCTTACTCCAAAACCTCATTGGGTTTCAGTTACATTTCCTTTGAATCCAGAAAGCGATCATGCTGAAAGGCAATAAAAGGAACTCAAATTACATTTTTCTTCCCTCCTTGTGCCTTTCCCTGCCTCCCCAAATGTTAGAGGAGCAAAACTGGATGCTACTATTGAACAAATTTGGAGGCAGGAGCAAACGGTGCAAGATGCCATCAGGGAATCAGTATATTTAGCACAGGAGGGGTATTTCTGAAGAATTTCTTAGCTAGAGCTCCTTGCAGATGGCTTGTGGCTGGGGTAGAAGAGCTGACAGGCGCTCCTGAGTTCGGCTGAGCTCACTGAACACGTGGCAGAGAGAGCCCCCTGAGTGTGCCTGCTCTGTGCAGGTACAGTCCGTGCCCCGGGTGGATTAAAGCCCTGAAATGCACGGGGTGACAAAGGGAAATGTGTCCCCGTGGCCAGTGGCAGCGAGAAGGCAGCAGCTGCTCAGGGTTCCCTGGGCAAGGGCAGGGCTGGGAGTGCCCAGAGGCCGAGCCATGGGTTTCACAGCCTATTTGTCAAGAGGGATAATTCGGAGCTAATCCGCATCTGCGATGCTGCCTTTGTGCCACTAGCAGGGAGATAATATCCCTCTGTTCCTGCAGTGTCTGTTATGAAGGAAAGGAGAGAAAATCAAGTTCCTCTTTGTCTCGAGAGCAGAAGAAATGCCATCATCCTCCATGGAGGCAGGGGTGTACACACAATCTGAAAGGTCTGCTGGTGTTCTGGTGCTGAATGTTCCCACAGCTTGCACTGTCACTTTCACATTTGCAACACAAATACAAAATATGAAATATTGCCACATTGTCCTGGTAGGGTTTGCCCATGCTTTGTGAAATTGTGGCTACATATGACACAGAACAGAGGGAAGATGGGCCTGCTCCTGGCAGGGTTCATTCATTGCCCTTTAATGGGATTTTATTTGTTTGTACTAAAATGTGAGGAATTAATCACAGCTCAATTACACTTACAAATACATTGTTGTATTTTAACATGTGTGTGCATGTTGGTCTGTTTTTAATTACCCAGAAAATGTGAAGTTAGCATAGTAAGATCAAAGAATTCAAATTTGTCCCTCAGTGAACAACGTCACTGCCTCGCCACACAAAGCCAGGCTGGGAACGAGCATAAAGAAGCAGGGAACAGGGGACTTCCCGTCTTGGCAAGGATGAGGACTGGCAAATGCACGACGCCAGACAATCTCATGGAAAACGGATCCTTATTCTCCCTTCTTGTTTTTCACTCCCATGTCTCCCTTTTTCAGCCTGAAATTCACTCAGCCTCTTTCCAGTGAGTCCCTGCCTTGCCACTCTGTCACGCTCTTGGGGTGGGGTAGGGTATCCTGAGCTTCATCCTCACCTGCTAGGGAGTCCTGCTTTGGGTTCAGGCACCTCTCTGTCCTTTCAGCTGGTTCAGATTCATCCAGGGTGCTCTTTCTCTTTTCAATCTATCTCTATCGGTACTACTGGATAACCCAGTTTGCTTTTGGCCTTGCCTCCTGGGAATGTCAAGTGAGGATAAAATGAAGCTGTGGGTAGATAAAACATAAGGAGGATAAAACATATTTCTACAGTGAAATATGATCTGTATTAAGATCAACTCATTCATTAGCACTCACATTGTGAATTTATAAAACACTCTTAGTTAACAAACAGGGTTCCTAGTTCAGTGTCTAGTGCTGCAAACAGCTGCTTTCTGTTTACAAAATAAATTGCATCTCCTACTGATAAAGAAACAATTATATATGGATTTTAATTTCTTTCCAGCTAAGTCCACAAAAAAGTCCTCTGGTGCCTTACCTTACACATGGAGCAGCCACAGTCTGCTCTGAGTAGCTGTGTTCACTAAAGGGCCTCATTTACAAACTCTGTTTAACACATGAAATCACCATTTTCACTTCTGCATAGTAATTTATGCTGACATTAGAAGAATCAGAATAACATTTCATAGAGCTTCCTTAAATTCTTTACTCACACTGAGATTCCTGGACAGTGTCAGCGTCTAGCACTTGGCTGTGGTTAAAGTTGCTCAAGCAATAACAATACTGAAAGAATGAATGGGAATGCTCCACTGGACTTGACCCTACATCCAGCTCCCCTGACCAGGGCAAAACATCTTCTAGCCTGGGTTCAAATGGACATTTAGAACAACTCAACCAGAAAGAGGAAAAGAAGGAATTATTTAAGAAAGTAGTAAAATTAGAAAGCCAGAATGTTTCTGCTCTTCAGGTGAAAAAAATTCAAGCAGGCAGCAAAGTCCAGTAGAGGAGCAGGGAAGAGGATGGAATGGGAGCGTGATGTGATGCAGGGAGGCAGGAGCATCCAAGGGCTTCAGCTGGGCACCCAGGATGGTGGATGCTGGAAGGGGCACTGAGCACACTGGCACCGTGTAAATCAGCAGAGAGATAAAAACCTGCAAGCACCTGCTCTGAGCTGGAAGATTTCTGCAGTTTCTTACTCATTATGAAAAGAGACACAGAGTTGTTTTTCTAAATATAGAAAAAACATACAGCAGAAATTACTACAAAGCACTCTCGGTTACTTGGGTATAAATAAAGGAAGCCATGTTCCACTTTTTAGTGCAAATGCTATTTACAGCATCAGGCCCTGTGCTAATTTTCACAGTTACACAACATGCTGCTGTTCCATCGAGTCAATAGGACTTTGGAAGTGTAAATGAGGAAAGGTCTCAATCACTGCAAAATATTAAATGGCCACAGGCAACCACTGTGAAATCAGAAAAAGTATATTTATACTACATATAAAACAGCCTTTTTATGACGCTAGTCAAAGAAAATAAGTGCACATAGATCCTTTGGAAGGCAGGGGTAATAATTAATATTTACATTGTAGTTAGGCTGTTTATGTATAAAGTATTAAGTACAATTCTTCAATGTCTTAGGCCAGCATTTGATTGATCTTGCTACTGCAAAACATTCTGGTTTCTAAGCTACCAAACCCCTTTTGTTGTTTTTGTTGTTGTTGTTTTTGGTTTTGGGAGTTTTTTGTTAACTTCCATTTATTTTTATTTGGAAAAGAAACATATTTTGCAGCACTCTGGGCATTATATCAATTTCTTTCATAGTGATCCTAGAGCAAGCTCTATACTAATGAAATCTGAATTAAAAACAACAGAGCAAAAGATTTTTCACTCATAACCTCCCAGCAGACAAATAGATCAATAATCCAGAATTACTTGTCTCTTTCATAATTCCCTATATAAAATAACTACTTTATGCTTGATGTAAGAGTAAGATGACAAATCCTGGCTGTTGTGGAAAGCAGCTGTTTGCTAAATCCATCTTCAACTCACTGCAAATGAAAATGTCATCTGTAAAGGTCTCTCATTTTTTTAGGATAATTCATCACAGTGATTAGGCACCTCCTGGAGCAAGATGTTATCGACTCCTGGTTTGGAAGAGTTAAATCAGTGTGCTGCAAACTGATGTGAAATGAAAGAGTTGCTGGGAAAGAAAGTTTTGGCTTTGATATGAAAAATGAGCAGAATGAAACGGAGACATCAAAAGGAGCTTTTTATAGAAAACACTCTGTAAAGCTGAATCAGAATCACAGAATCAATTAGGTTGAAAAAGATCTCTGAGATCATCAAGTCCAACCTCTGATCGACCACCGCCATGTCACCCAGACCATGGCACTGAGGGCCACCTCCAGTCTTTCCTGAAACGCCTCCAGGATTGGTGACTCCAGCTGCTACCTGGGCAGCCCCTTCTGATGTCTAATCACCATTTCTGTGAAAAAATTCTTCCTAATGTCCAACCTAGACCTCCCCTGGCACAACTTTAGAGTGTGTCCTCTTGTCCTGGTGCTGTTTGCCTGGGAGGAGAGACCAAACCCCACCTGACCACACCCTCCTGTCAGGGAGCTGTAGAGAGGGATAAGATCCCCCCTGAGCCTCCTTTCCTTGTGCTCCAGGCCCTTTTCCAGCTCTAGTCCCATTCTCTGGACACACTCCAGCACCTCAACATCCTTCCTGAATGGAGGGGTGCAGAACTGGACACAGCATTTTTGTGGCCTCACCAGTGCTCTGTGCAGGGGGCAATCACTGCCCTGGTCCTGCTGGCCACACCGTTGGTGACACAGGCCAGGTGTCCCTGGCCTCTTTGGCCACCTGGGCACACGTGGCAGAAATTCTGCTTGGCTGTCCCTGGTCACTCCCAGCACTGTGGTCAGCAGGAGCACTGGCTGTTGTCCTGCTTGGGCGTTTCTTAACCCCAACTGAGCTCCAACCACCTCTGCAGCATCAAAAGCCCCCAATGTTACTGCTGAGCCCTGTTATTTGCCTCCCTCCCAGCAAATCCTCAATACACATCTTTATACACAGGCAGGGCTGTATCCCACGGGCCCTGGGGTAACAGAGTGCACCTCTGCTTGGGAACAATGACTGATCAAAAGTGCTGCCACTTCCTCCCGGAGGTAAAGGGGTAAACTCGGCTTCCAGACATTTTTGTCTGGCAGATTTGGATTTCCAGAGATTGAAAATCTTGTAGTCAATCTCCCCATATATACAGCCATTAAAATGAACTGAAATAGATGGCAGAACTGAAAAAAGAGACTGACACAGTAAATCACAATGATTTATGAGCATTTAAGTATATGGGAAAATTTACTCATTCCCATTTATTTAAAAATAAATACATTACTTATTTATAGTCTTCATTCTCATGCAGCAGAGTGTGCTTTGGGGTTGTCTTGACAAATTGAAGTCATTGGATTTTACCAATTAGAGGGTCAAATTCCTCTCTCCCTTGCATGCCTGTATATGCAGTTTCAGAAGCATGAAGTACAGATTTTAGATATTAAAGCCTTATTTTATTTGTCATCCTAATACATCCAACCAATGCAAAATTAATCACTGATTTTTCCATGTCTCTTCCTATCTAGTTTAAATGTTCAAAGGGATGTTTTATGCTGCCATGTAGACATCAGTAACTAAATGTTTGCTAATAATTAGCCTGAATCTTATATTTTAAAATTTCATATATATCCTTTCATTTTATTTAATGAGTTTCCCTCTAGATCCCTTTCCTGATGCAATAAGGCTTGCTTAGCTTATATATTTCCACTGTACCTCAGTCTGGAATATTTAAACCTGCTTTAGAAGTACACAGAAACGTGGCAAATTTTGGGAATGGGATAACCAGGAAGTACAATAAACATGATCAATATTCCCTTCTTTTGCTGACAGTTTTAGTCCCTGAAACTGTAAACACATAATGTCAAACCCTGGGATCCAAACCTTGGGGAGTTTACTAACTCCATGCCACTCCACCAGAGATTGCTAATTAGGATTATCAGTAACAATTTCATGTTTGGATTTTTTTTCAAACATCTTTCTGATTAAATCATGACTTTTAACCTCCCTACCAGTTTTCTGATCTTTTGTAAATCCCCTAGTTATTTTTCTGCTAACAAGATGAAACTGAAATTGGTATTTCAAATGTGATCACATAAGTGAGGGCAAGGCAATACAGGCTGGTCTTGTGGGTTATCTCTGCTGCTCATTGTTTTGCTGGTGTTTTGGGGTTTTGTTTTTTTGTCTGCACTTGTCTGATGCTGCTTCCAGGTTTCATCCAGCGTTTCTGTCATCCAGGCTTGTCCCTCCCCTGGAGCAGCTCTGTCCTCGGTCACATCACGTTTGCAGGATCCAGTCACGCCTGGTCAGATGTGCTGCAATTTCTTGCATTATTTTCTTCTTCGCATTATTGCATTCCTCTGGCGTTTGCATGTCAGAATTCATGTTAATTCTGGTAATTCATGATAATAATCAGCTTCCTTCCTTATTTCCTAAATGACTTATCAGTTTCCTCCTTTTGTAATAATTACAGAAGTAGCTGGGCCAAGGGTGCATGGCTGGGAATACAAATTCTATGCAAAACTGTTTATCAATTAAATAAGTCTGAACTACAAAAGTCCACAGAAAGTCTGCAGGCAGACAGTCAAACTTAATAAAACAGCAAAAGGACATTTCAACTGCCAAAACTCCTCCACAAACCTTGGATGGAAATATACTTTGGAATTACAGACATATACTATAAAGAGAAAATACCACAGACTGTGTTAATATAATAGGAAGGAAACAATAAAGAATTTATTAAAGTTCTTGAGACAGAGAAATTTCAGAGTCAGAACTCCAGTTCTGGCCTTCACCCTACAAAGTCTGTTTTATATTACTTAGCTGAGAATGGAGAATGAATTTACTCTGTTTTAATTAAATAATCTACAGGCATTTAGAACCATTATTAAATTATGTCTGGCTGAAAGTAACAGTGAGATTTTGAAACCTATGAAAACAAATTAAGGATATAAGGTTCATATATTTGTGTGATTACTGTGATTTATGGGGATAAAAACAGCATTTTCACCCCCAGTCATGGTAGTAGGAAGCTACTTACCTTTGCACAGTTCATTATTTTGGGTTTTTTTTATTGTTTGGTATTTGATTTCACAAATGTGGATGTGGCACAAAAAAATAAGAAGACACGTGAACAGAAAGGCCAGACTCTTTTACTAGATATAGAGAAGCAAAAGAAAAAAAAATTGTTTCATAAAAGGATCCTATAAATGTTTATTTGCAGGCCTGACAACAATCAAAAAATGGATAAAATGTTAAAAGAATCTGCATTGTTGACTAAGTGACAAGAAAAATGCTTGGGGGTTTTGGGTACAGATATGTTGGGCCTGTTGATGATCCCCAGCCCTGCCTGAAACATTCTGCACTGCCACAGCTCATCCAAGCAGCTCCCAGTCAGGAAACAACGACTTCAAGTTCATCCTCATCTTCCTCCCAATCCTGCTCAAGCTTTTATGCTTTAAACACAATTTGCTTTAGCCTTTTTCAGCTACATTTCTATTGGGAAGATGTAATAATATGCCTTTACATTTTCCCCACAAGACTTGTCCTGTTTGTTTTGGTTTTCACCAAATAAAATACCTTAGCAAGGGTACCTTTTGTGTTCTCTTCGTATTGAATTTAAATCCCATGGATGCTGGTTCACACCTTGGAGCCTGCCCCTTGTGATCAGCAGCTGACACTGTTTGCCCTACTAATTATCACAATGATTGTTTCTTTCCTGTAATACTCTTCAGGTGGATCAGCAAACTGCTCCTGCTTTCTGCACAGCCCTGTGATCGTGGAACCACAGAGTGCTTTGGGTTGGAAGGGACCACAAAGATCCTCCAGTTCCAAACCACTGCCATGGGCAGGAGCACCTTCCACTATCCTCAGAGCTCAGAGCTCCATCCAACCTGGCCTTGGACATTTCCAGGGATGGGGCAGCCACAGCTTCCCTGTGTCAGTGCCTGACCACCCTCACAGTAAAGAATTTCTTCCTAAATCTACTCTTTTTCAGTTTGAAGCCATTCCCCCCCATCCTGTCACTCCGGGCCCTTGTAAANTTCCTAAATCTACTCTTTTTCAGTTTGAAGCCATTCCCCCCCATCCTGTCACTCCAGGCACTTCTAGCCCCTCTCCAGCTCTCTTCTAGGGTCTCTTTAGACACTGGAAGGGTTCTAAGGTCTCCCTGGAGCCTTCTCCAAGCTGAAAAGCCCCTGTCCTCTCAGCCCCTTTCATAACAGAGGTGCTCCAAGCCTCAGAGCAGCTTCATGACCCTCCTGTGGACTCATTCCAACGGGTCCGTGTCTTTCTTGTGCTGGAGGCCAGACCTGAATCACTAAACCTACAGGGAAGATGCAGCCAGAAATATGGCCATGGGTGGAAGCAACATCAAGACTTCCCCTTTTGGCAAGGGCCAGGTTTTGTGGCACCCTGAGCAGGCTTCCCCTGTGCTCTAACAGCAGATTCCTGATCCCTTTGACTAGGGATTTTCAGCTAATGATGAAAGTGCTTCACTGATTTGTCTACAAGCAGAATTTGTCTCTCACCAAAACAAAACAAAGGGAAAAAATTTCCAAATAACTTAAAGACAAATATACAAATCACAATGTCAGTTTTGACATATCACTCTGATGCACAGGTAGGTCACTAATAAAATATTTAACCTCTCAGTACTCCTATTTGAAAAAACACCACCACCACTTCAATTTGGAAAGTTCTACCTGCTGAGCTGTGATACAGCAGTGCAAGCATGATTTATCATCTTATTAGCAACGTAGAGGAACAGAGTATTTTCCCGTAACTGCTGTTTATACATGACATTACATGGCATGTCATAAATGCGCAGTCCCCAAATATTTCTGTTTACAAGCTGCCACATGGAGAAGCCAACTGGCATCTTGTTTAGATACTGATTTCTGACACGTGCTTTGTGTACAGAAAAACCTGATTTATGAAATGTGAGATGGAAACTTGACAGGTTTTTTCAATACATGCAAAAATAATTGACAGCACATAAATCACAACATCCAGAATGCACTTCTAAAAGCTTAAACTGCTACTTTTTAAATTGGCTAGGATTTTGCAAAAAATGTATTTTTTAAGCTAATTGGGCTCAAAATTCTTATGAATATAATTTATACAAAAGGTTCTAATAGGCTGAATGTTTTAGCGACAAAAGAGGGCTGACAATCCAAGTCCAAGGCAGTAAGACTGCGAGCAAAATGTGAGAGTGAGGGGACAGAAGGGAAGGCTAAAGGCTACAGCCCTTCAATCCCCAACTCAGACACCATATCTTGGATGAAGTATTTTAAAACATATTAAGTGTGGGCCAATACAATGGCTAAAGTTTATATAGCTTGTCCTCGACTGACCTGAGTGGAGCTGTGCTAATTTACATTAGAAATGGTAGATATTTTTTTTAAAAAAAATCAGAACTATACTGTTATTCTGTATGGGATAACTGTAAACCTTTTAAATAGGGTATTTTCTCAAGTTAAAAGTTTTGATGAAAAACTATCAGAACCTTTTTCTTCCTCCTTGGTTTGGTTCTCTTTCCTCCTTTTTCCTCAGCCTTCTCTTTCCCCCTCTTCTGTTTTGCTTCAGAAAAAAAGAATGCAGAAAAACAAACAAGAAAGGTAAAATAAAGATGAATATGGCAAGAGTTTGTAATTTTTTAGTTTCACTGAAGATAAATGAAAATGATAAAAGAAGGAAGTTCCACAATAATTTGTTGTCTTTCGACTAAAAATGACAGTATGATAAAAGGTTGATATAGATCAGGTAAAGTGTAACAATCTAAAATGGTGTCTTAGACATTTTATTTTGTAATTTCTAAAAGTGACTTAGAACACATGAAGCTCAGAATTAATTTCATTCCCTGGATCTCATTGCTTAGTCTGTCTGAAAAGGGGGAACATCTCCTGCATCAGGGAAAGCACAGGGAAAAAGCCCCTGGAAGAAGCAGCTCTCAGAGCACCATGAGTGGCATCAACCATCAAGGAAAGTTCCAGTGAGACTTGGTGGGCTAATTAGACAGGGCAGAGTTAAGAAGACCCTGAAAGATGAGATTGCCCATGCTGCACCTTTCCTTAAGGGCTGAATAATCTTTAAAGTTGCTGATTTTCCTCCATGACGTGGTCTTGCTTATTCCTGAAAAATCCTGACTTTTGTTTTCATCACTGCCAAGAGCAGCAGCAAGCAGGGTAACAATTTACTATTTGTTAATTACACAATATAATGCATGAAAAATCCCTTTTTTTCTTTCCAAGAAGCCACAATCATAACTTAAATTTTATGTGTAAGTCAATATGGGACACAAATTATGCCAAATGAAAGGCACACAAAGTCTGTAGCCTCAGACTGATACCATCCAACAGCACCACAGAAAACCTGGAATTCAGTCCTGTGGGCACTCTGGGAATGATCATCACCATCATTACACATAATGCTCTGGCATTTCCCTACAGCAACAAGACAACTTTTGAGCAAAGGCAGCTGAGAAATGTCAGCGAAGCAGAACTGGAGGATGTAAAACCAACCACTGTGGAAGTCTCCAGAGCCATGATTGCGTTGAGCCAGCCAACACCTCTGCCCAGAGACAGCGCCTTGTTCTGGGCACGGCACCACGGTGCTGAGAACTTCTCCAGCTTTTAAAAATCACTGCAAGTAAAGCATTTGGTACATGAACCTTTGTGCCCCATGAGCCTGTCCTGTAAGGAGTATGACCCTGAGCACTCCTCCTCTTTGTCCCATGCATTAGATCCTTCTGCATGAGGCTCCTAAAGCTTCCTGCAGGCCTGTGACCACTCTGCTCTCTGCAGGTGCATTCTCTTCACTGATGTTTCCTGGCAAGCATCTTTTCTTTTCCTGTGTTTTTGTCACAAGAGAATATTCTGCTTTCTGAAGCCAACTGCTTCACTTGCAAAAATGTTATGCAGCTTTTCTAGCATCCAGAAGTGTATTTCACAGCAGTAAATGCATTGTTTTCCCAATAAATTACTCTGGAAATTAACAGTTCTCTCATTGAATGATGTAACTGTTACTGACAGATTATCTGACAGTCTAGATGTCAAAATATTTTTATTCAGTGTGTTGTACTTGCAAATGCTAAAAGTGACTGTAGGATTTTGAGCTTGGATGAAGTTCACTTAATTTCAGAAAATAAACTGATTTTTTTCATATTATATTCAGTTGTTTTGTTTTGGAAGGATAAATTGAAATAAAGCAAGGGCAAAAACCTGCATGAGAAACACTGACACTTTCTGCCTTTTTCTAAGCCAAAACACTTCCCATTAAAAAGTCAGATTACCGATGGATAGGACTTAATAGTGGACTGTAGACAGGTCAAGTGGCAATGGAGTGTCTATGGTGGAAGATGACACAATTTCTCTCCCTGCTTAGACAAACAGCAGGACGTGATTTACATCAATTTTACAGTGACCAGGAGGAAGCCTGGAAAAACATCCTTGTGGGGCACATGCATTTCCCCCTGAAAGAGGGATTAATTTGGGTTAGAAACCCAAAGGCTGTGCAGTGATTTCCATTACAAGGCTGTGGAGGATGGCCAAGAAAGGACAAAAGGAACAAGAGCCAGCTGAGAACATGTAAATACATTACTCTGAAAAGTTGTTTTTAGAATATTGCTATGTAAAAAGAAGGCATCCATCTGGGATACAGTCTGGCTAATTCCCTCTATTCCCCCCTATTTATCATATAGGCAGGATTGAAAGTCTCCCCAATAAGCTGCTGGAGGCCTATTCCATCCAGACTTTCTTCAAATGTAAAAAGAGTTGTTGATGCTTTGTTCAAGGATTGTGCCCCAGGACTATCACATACAAAATCATATGAAAGCAAAAGCTGGTGTTGCCAGGAAGAGAAACTTCTCACATGGTGCCTGCCCTGCTTCTCCCTACATTACTGTTACAGGCAATTCCTATCTTTTCCTCAGGAATTTGAGACACTGCCGTGCCAGCAGCAAGTTCAGGTGGCAAAAGTCCTGGCTCAGCTTCATGCTGCAATGACTCCCTGGTGCATCCAGAAGCTTCTCTGCACATGTGCCACAGATTGGAAGGGGTCAGAATGTGGAGCCCCCGCTGTGCAGTGTGGTGAGGACAATCAGGAAAGGCAGCAATCAGGGCTGTGCTGGTGCAGGTTGATTGTTGTTCCTGCCTGGATCGCAGCCCATGGGGTGGCTGGGAGAGCCAAGGGAGGTGCTCTGGTAGGTCCCATTCTCCTGAGGAGAGGGAAATATACTTTCCTGAAAAGAAGTCATGAAGAAATATGACAGGAAGCCTTTAATGATCTGCTTCAGAGATAAGACAAAACATTGCTGGGTATCTCTTTATGACTAAATATCTTTTGTAATTGTTGGACTCTGTCCTAATTGGCCTTGATACATCAGAGGCCTGCTTTGTGAGCTGTTTGGTTAAAACATGTTGTTCTGTTCTGCTTCCTTTCAGATGTTCTATGGATAACATTATTAGGCTTACCTTTTTGTTCATTCCCTATAGCATTTCCATGCTAGTAGAACATCACACACGTGCTCTTAATTTGATTCAATCACTGAACAAACTGCCCAACTTTAAAAATGAGATTTATATCATTCTACTTTACTGCTTGTGCACCTACTGATTGCCTGAAATATTTATCTGGTTCATTAAAGTATGGGTGTACTTGAATTTCCCTTTTTTTGTAACACTTTTATTGAAGTGTCCAGTATTTTACCAGAATTTCTTCAACTCATTTTATAAATGAATAAATAAGTTAATTAATTAACTAATTCCATTCTAATCTTTTCAGATTCTGTATCTTCACTAGGAACTCCACAATACAGATCCTATTTTCATCTTGAACCTCTTGGCTCTTTGCAATTAATATCAAGATCCAGACTGCTGTCTCTTGTACCTTCCCCAGCAAAAATTATTTATAGCACCCACCCTTTTAGATAAAGCAAAACTGCTGAAACTGGAGGATGAAGTTACACCAAATTCTGAGGACAGAAGTGAGAAGTTGTACTTCTTGAAGGAATTAGAACCTGTGATAGAAATCATAGCTCACATGGCAAGCCAGATGATGGCTGTAAATGACCTGAGTGCTAGAGTCCAAGGTAAGAGCTGGGCACACTTTAGTGGAGGTGTGTGTTATCTTTGAACACAGAAAGATGTTACAAAGGTGCAAGGAGCCAGAAAAGTGATGGAGTAATTTTCTAGAAAATGCCTGGAACTCTGAACTGCAACTCTTCTGGTTTCCTTTGTATTTCAAACCAACTGAATTCCTTCTGCATAGGAATATGCTTTTGTGGGCTCCTGGTGAAGAAATACATTTACTGTTGTGAAGAAACAACTTCCAATAAATTTAATTTACTAAAGAAATGTATCTGCAAGACCATATAACTGCTTACATCAAAAGGTGTAACAATGTTTTAGAAAAATAACCAGAAATTTCCATAAAACAGAACTTCACTTATCTCTGAAATAAAAAGTTAACAAATTTAACAAATAAGCCTGCACACCTCAATATATGCTTGGTTTCGTTACATTTTACTGAGCTAAACCTTATGTATTTCTCATCAATATAAATTTGGCCAATCTGCAAAATCAGAAGTACTCTCCCTGATGTAATTTTACTAGTTACTCTGAAGTCATTAGCTGGTATTATTCTTCCATTTTAAATACCCACAGGCATGATTCTAATTTTGAGTACAACAGTCAAGCTTCTTATACAAACAATTACATGTTCATGGGGAAAAACTTTCTGACTGTTAATGCAGAGGAGGAACCACAGTGCACATATTAAGACAAGGAAGCAAGGAGATAGTAGTTAAAAGTTTAATTTTTAATCTTTAACCCTCATGGTCTTTATTGTTTATTTATCATTACTTTAAACACTTTTCTGAATGGATATCTGTAATTCCTAAACTTCTCAAAAAGCATAATGGAAACATTTCAAAGTTGGGCTTAAGAGGGAGTGGTTAGTTCAGGAAGATCATCTTTATAGTTCTAAACCTAAGAATTGATATAAAAGACACAAATTCTTTCTTAAGAGTGTCTGTAACCAGTGACATGAAAAAAAGAAGTGTAAGAGCAGTAATCAGATGGAAAAACATTGGTAAGAGTTTTCTTTAGAATGAAAAAAGAGGGTCAACTATTTTCCTATGTAATCTACCCGTTTCATCAGTTTAGATTATGTTTCTGTATTGGCCTCGCCAGCTGTGTAAAACTTGCTCCTTTTTGTCCATGCTCCATTGGGAAGGAAGTGTGTACACAGGTAATGCAGCAAGTGTTATCTGGGAAAATGAGTTATTCCTCCTTCTCTCTGGATCAGGGTTTGATTCCCAGCAACAGCTGCTGCATCAGAACAGCAAAAAAAGAGAGATCATGATAAAGACCAACAGCAATTTGTCCAATTCTTCCAACTTAAATCTAACCAGCAACCTAATAGACAATTACTCAGAGGTAGTAAGGAGTTAGTAGTAGGCCATTTCTATGGCTCATAAGCTTTTAGAGGTACCAGGGTTTTGTAATTTTTAACTTGGTTTTTATTATTGTGATAGCAATCTGCAATCAACCTCTCAAGACGCAATCATTTTACTGTGCTGGGCAGCCGTCCACCAGCTCCTCAGGCACTGCTAGGAACAGGCTGAATGTCCTTACAAAACAATCTCAGGATTCTTCACAGCAGCTGTCAGCAGTGATGCAAGATTTATTAACAAGACAAGATTTAATTGAATTCAGTATGCTACTCAATAATGCAACCACTGTATCATCCGTTCTGGCATTTAATTTCACATTAAATTGATGTTATTCTTAAATATGTTTCAGTGTGCCACACAATATTGCATGAAAATAACAACCATGAAAGTTGTCTGAAAGTGGCTTTCACCTGCCCTCTGGAAATTTCTGGGGTTTTGTTTGTTTTGAGGATTTTTGTTTGGTTGGTTTGGGGCTTTTTTCTGTTTGGGTTTTTTTTGGAGGGTGGTGGAGGCTGGTTTGGTTTTTTCAATTGAGGCTATTTCAATGACTTTGCCTCAGTTGCCAGTATAGCTTTGCAAAGAGTTAAATCAGTATTGCTGAGGCATGGCACAGGGTTGGCAACAGTGGCAGGAAGGGGACTGTCAGAAGCAGGGGGTGCTTTTCCCAAATAGATGCCACAGGACCCCTTCTGAGGCACCATCCTTTTGGTGTCCCAGCTGTGCCATTTTTGACAAAGTGCTAACACAGTCATTTGTTTGGCTAAGCTGGGGCAGGGCAGGGGAAACTAAACCAACCCCAAACCACACAACCATTTATGCTTTTTGTCAGACACTTTGTCATTTTAACACAACATTCATGTTCTACACATTTAGTGGAAATACGATAGAGACAGAAAGAAGAGCTGGAATAAGTGAGTGGTCAGAAGAATTCAGCTACAGAAAAGGCCTCTGTTCAACCATTGGGTAAAACCACCTCATGCACTTGGCTCCTTCCTCTGTTCACAGGATCACAGGATGGGTCAGGCTGGAGGGGACCACCGTGGATCATCTGGTCACACCTCCCTGCTCAAGCAAGGCCATCCCAGAGCACATGGCACAGGATTGTGTCCAGATGGGTCTGGAATAGATCCAGTGAGGGAGACTCCCCACCCTCTCTGGACAATCTGTTCAGTGCTCAGTCACTGCAGGAAAGAAATTCTTCCTCATGTTCAGGTGGAACTTCTGGGCATCAGTTCCTGCTCGTTCCTCCTGCCCCATTGCTGGGCACTGTCAGCTGCTGTTGGGATCTCCCTTTCTTTACAGCACCAATCCACCCACCCATGGCAGGGTTTGGAACCAAACCACCCCATCTGGGAGACAGAAACCGGGATCCTCCTACTTTTATCTCCCATGCATTTTTTGCAGACCGCTGACAAGAAGCACCTACATTGCAAAGTTAGTAACCCCAAATAGATATGAAAAAATTTAGCTGATTCATAAAAAAAGTTTAAAACAGTAGGTGTTTTGTTCTTCACTAATCATATGTATTGTATTCAATTGTTTTCAGAGAGACAGAAGCATAAATAGTGCAGGATTTGTTTAGCATGGCTTGATGTAACAGAAACCAGGTATAACATGGAATTTGCAAGAAAACCTGTGTCTTGCTTGATTTCCTGAATAAAAGAATTCTGATAAGAATTTAAATTTGGAAAGCTTATCTGTACTGATCCATTAAAAATGGATCTTGATCTTTACTGAGCAGAAAGACTCTTCAGAAGGTATTCCAGAACCTGCAGGTTCAGGTCCTTGGGATGGTGGGCTTATCAATTAGAATATGCCTGCACTGAAGGAATATGTAATAAAAACAAAACCAATCACTTACTAAAAAAAATCAAACCAATTATGATCAACAACAGAAGTATTTAAAAATGACAAAATTGTCTTCTTTTTGTATAAGAAACAACTATAAACTGAACAGGACCAATATAAATTTCTTAAGATGGTATTCTGGTCCTTTTTTTATATGGATTACCCTTGGGAAGAAACCTATCCATGCACTTTCAAACTTTTATGTCCTTAAAATAGTGCCAGTTGCATAATTTCTTTCAGGGTCTCTAGACCAGACTCCAGTAGCTTGGCAGCTTACATGTAAGCATTTGAGTTCATCAGGGAATGTGGGTATGTTTGATTGAGAGGAAGGAATATTAGAAGAACTTTCTTCTCACTGATACTAAGAAGCCATTGGAAAAGTATTTTGTTACATGAAGATTTGAATTCACAATTTCCAGTGAAATTTTGCGTATCCACTAGTGGCAGAAAAAGAATCAAGTTAAGGATATCAAGGTTTTGGAAAACATTGCAGATTCTCAGTGAAGCTTCCCTTTGCTGCCCCAGTTCCCAAGAAACTTTTGTCCCGTTGAGACCAATGGCAATTTCCTTCCTCTCCCTCAGCTTTCAGTTTGGGATTACTTATCCATGGAGAAAAACACTGTTTTAACTTTCCTCCCAAGAGTAAACCACCACAGGACTCATTTACAGACAAAAAAAAACCAAATCAAACCATCATTAGAGAAGAAGAACTCACAAACTGACTTCAGTAGCACTGAGTGTATTTATTCAAATACACAACCACAAACTTCCAAACAGAAACCAAACCGTGTCTTGAGAAACTTAAACATGGGAAGTTCTCCCAACCATTCCCAGGGATTTCCTGTTTCACAGGTTCCCAACCTGTGCAGCTGAAGGGGGAAGCAAGGAAAAATGTATTTAAAGGCAGGGTTAGCTTTGGATTTTATGAGTATCAAGCTGATGGTAGAAACTACTTGTCTTCCTCACATCATCCTGGTGGTTGCAGCTCTGGGAGAGGCCTGATCCAGCTCTTACTGACATGCAGGAGACACAGTGGAACACAGACCCCTAGAGAAATTCTAAACA
Organism: Pycnonotus jocosus; assembly: GCA_013400435.1. Classification (NCBI taxonomy): domain Eukaryota; kingdom Metazoa; phylum Chordata; class Aves; order Passeriformes; family Pycnonotidae; genus Pycnonotus; species Pycnonotus jocosus. The sequence goes on along the minus strand of VWYP01018972.1, from coordinate 97,022 downwards.
TAATCTGCCTCTTGATAATAGCAAGCTTCAGAAAATAAAAACCAGCAAACAACAAAAAAAGCACATTTCAGTTTGGTGTTTTGCTTATCTTCCAGTTACTTATGATGAACACATTTACATGCTTTGAGTGCAATCCTGCCAGTCTTGTATTCATCGTGTCCTATACATCAAATTAATGGAATGCCATCTCATTTTGGAAACATTCAAAAATATAAGAGAGTTGTCTTACAGCAATTAAGTCTTCAGATTTATGCATGATGTTTTACATCATTTGAAATGCCCTGACTCACCCACTGCTGTAAGGGAATCCTGGAGGGCTGAGACGAGGCTGGAGAACTGTCCCTGTTTGTGTTTAGTGAGTGCAGGATGGAGCTCCTTGAGCCAAGGCTTTGACTCTGCCACGCCCAATGTCCCAAAGCTGCTTCTGCTGTTTGCACCTTTCAAATTCATCTGTGCACCATTACAAGGTTTAGTATTTACCATTACCTGTGCAAAATACCTGGGTTTAGAGGTGGCTGATGTTGTAAGAAATGGACAGGGAAGAGAGACTACAACCAAAATAGTGTTTTGGATTGGTTATTGAAGATTTTGTCCTTTTAGACACCCACATATACATTAAAAGGCAACATACACAACAGTTGAGGCTTTTAAAACAAGTAATTCCCAGATACTTTCTCAAAAAGATTTGTGTATGAAACATTAAATTAAATCCAGTAAGAGCATTTGACATCCCTTGTTCTTGGAGAAAAACAAAAATATCAGATAATTGGATTTTGGAAAATATTGGATTCTGTCCCAGGATTAACTAAAGTTAACAAGATATCCATTCACCTGGTTTGCTGAGCATCAGGATTGGCTCTGTTCAAATGTTCTTCAAAATCCCTCGTAATTTTGCTCAGAACTGATTTAGAAATGTGATTTGTTTTTCACTTCCAAGCCAGAAAACCAGTAGACTACAAAGGTATCAGCCCAGCAACTAGTATTAATTCAATACATATAAAACCACCATAGAAAAAAAAAAGGGGGATTTTTTTCCTCTTCTTTACAGCATTTGCCAAATTCTATTAAGTTACAATTGTCACTCTGAAGACAAGTTAATATTTACACAGTATTTTATTATCAGCTTCTCAACAGAGAAGAGCTGCTCAAATTCCTGCATGGAAACACATGCAAGAAATTTCAGTTTCTCTGCACTGTTTTAGAAGAGCAGAGATCCTTGTTCAGGATCCTCCCTGCCAAACAGGAGATTTCTTTGGAAGGTGGCAAGCCATAATCTGCCACATCTGGCTCCTAGGGGGAGGACAGACATTCACCTAAAACTGTTACCCTAAATGAAAGCATTTTCACATTTGGAATGCACACCAAAGACACAACCAAAAGTGCTGGAGGTGGGAGGTACAGGCACAATTTAAAAAATCTAAAAAACTACCAACAGTAGCACTGTAAAGGAACCACCTCCTGGACAAGTGTCATTTTTTGTATTTTTTATTTCTCCAAGTCAGCAGAAACTGTCAGTTACTGTAACATCTATATACCACAAAAATAGGATGGAGATCTTCTAATAGTCGTTTCTTCTGCTGGCAGAGCTTCAGCAAAGAGGTGCCCGTGTTCATGCTGGCATGCAGAGAACAGGGCTCTCATACACAGCAAAAACACCCAAACCCACCCTGCTTTCTGCATTTCATGAAACAGCCCAGAACACAGTTAAGGTGGTAACACAAATTCATGGCTTTCCACGTTTGGACTGCATTGCTGGCATGTTGCTGCATAGAGATAGGTGTCACTGCTTACCTGGTGATTGTGTGGACTTCTTATGGCCATGAATTACCACTCAACTCCCAGATGAATTCCAGCATTAAGCCTTTCAAAGACATTCCAGGCGTCAAACTCATGCTAACCAAGGTCAGAGAGGGCAATAGACAAAAATGACTTCATGATTCAAGCAAGACAGAACAATAATAATTAAGGTCTATAGTCAAAGCATTTAGCTTTGATTTTTAAAACTTTCATTTAAAAAACCAGTATTTTTTTCTTTATAATAACTCATTTCCTACACTAGTTCACTCCCCTTACTACCCAAAGCTGGGAAAGTATTTCTGAGATTAAAGAGCAATTTTTTTTCAACACAGTGATAAACAGCATTGGGATGAATATTTTCCTGTTTTCATTAATAATTCTCCTACCCAGGTATTGGTTTTCCTTGTTGCCAGCAAAAGCATTTGCCTTTTTTTTTTTTTTGTGGGGAAAAAAAAAACCCAAACCAAAACAACCCAAAACCTTGGGGTTTAGATCAGCTCCCCACTTTCTTGACTGCCATATGCTGTCAGAACACAGATTATCACCCAACGCCCATCAGAACTTTAATGTGAGTAGTACAAGCAATATGTAAATTCCAGGTCATTTTACTATGAACTCCTGGACAAGAGAAAAACCACTGATAAAAGTCCAAAAATTAAGTACCACAGGATTTTTTGTTCTAAATACCAATAAAACAGTTTAGTAGCTTAAGCTTTTCTTCTTTTACCTTGGAGTAAAAGAAAACAACAGTAAGGAAAACAAATGCAGAGAAAGAAAAGTGTTAATGAAACTGCTTTCTCCCTAACTGACCTACTGCCAGATTTTACTAGTTTACACTGTTTTCCCTCATATGCCAAACAGCCACGTGTTTCAGGCAGGTTGACTAAAATCTGGCAAGCTGGTAGCAATATTAGATTTTTACTTTGTAGGACACAAAATGGCACCTTGTGGGTTCTGCTGGTCAGCCTGCTTTGTTTGGTGCTGTCCTTCAAGACGTGCACGTTGTCACATGAACCCAACACTGTCTCATCACACTCTGCCTGCTCTGCTGCAAAAGCATTTGCCTCACAGTCAGACATCTCCTGAGAGATTGGGAGCATGATGTTGACTCCACACCTCCAAATCCTTTCTTAAGTAGCAGCATCAGCAGGGATCACACACGGCCCCTGAGCTTCTTCAGACTCTTGGGTAAGGAGATGACCACTGCCCTCACTGGCTTGGCTGGTCAAGGCTTGCAGCTGCCCAGAACTCCAAGAGGCAGGAATGAAAACCAAATCAAATGGAACTGATACACCCAGCTCCAAACACCTCAGTTTTTCCACGGATGGATCTTGCTGCAGGTGACTGCAAAGTGTGCCTGCACTACAGAAGACCATGAAATTTCAACTGTCTCCAACAGGGACTGATCTACTGCTGCTTCGAATTCACTACCTGACTTGGAAGAGACAGCAAATAAACAAAGAAATAAGGGCCTCTGGAAATTCAATGCCAGCAATTCAGGCAGGCTATAGGGGGTTAAGAGTGGCACTGACAGTACCAGAGAAGTAACTCAGCTCTTGTGACTTCAGGTGCACACAAGTTTCAGCTGGACTAGGACTCTCTGCTTCTAGAGTCTCCTGAACTGCTCTGTTGTTTAGCAATCCCTTTCTTCCACTGAGAAATGGTTTTGGCTACTCTCCTTTCTGTTAATTTAGACTCAGGATACTGCAAAGTGGAAAATTCACACCTGAGAGTCAAGATCCACAGAAACAATCTGCACTGCCATCCCATATTTATGGCACATTCCCAAGCAGTGAAGCCCTTGGCACTGATTTTGGCAACTGAGGAAACTCTGCTGAGAAACTCCATGACAGAGAAGCCATGGACAATACAGATGAACACAGATGTTTGATTATAATGTTTCCACTATTAACAGACTATGGCCCATTCCCAGAACCAAAAATAACTTGGGTTTTATTTGCATTCCAAACTGGCAAGTCCTTTAAACACAAATGCCTGTCTCTTAAACCAGTACTCTCAACAAATTGGCTGCTGACTCTTTTATGAAGAAATGCAACATCATCAAACCCAGATTCCTTTTTTTTTTTTTCCTTGCATTTGTATCAGAAAGCAGAACAATATTGCACGAGTCTGCTTTTAAGAGCAGCATGGACACACTACTCTGAGTCTTTATTTGCATTATTTAAGACTTTGTCTTGACCAGGTCTCCATTCCTGCCACCGTCTCTGCACCATCAGGACCAGAAAACACGTAAGCATCCACCTGAAAAACATCACTGACACGTTAGTTTAACACTTACAGAGGCAGAAATGTGCTTCAGTGCTGTGAGCACGATTGGAGAGTGGCAATTAAAGAAGAGGCAGGCAGCAGCATCCACTGCATAGGCCAGTCTTTGACCCTGTTCACCGAATTCCCAAAAGCAGCTAATGGCTTTACTTTTGCTTTAGAGCACCTGGTAATCATCAAACAGGAAATTCAAATGGGAAAAGCCAGCCCAGACACGGAGCTTCAGCCAGACACCAGAGAAGTGATGCAATGCTGTTACAGAAGGCTGTTCTGATCCATTTCCAGCAAAATGGGGATGAGCTGTGCCCTCGCTCACCCACAGCAGGGCTCAGCTCCTCGTACACACCACAGCAGAGCCAAGATCAAATGATCTGCAAACCCCTTACCTAAAAAGCCCTAAAGCCTCCTGGCTGTGTGGTACTGTAAAGGGAAGTGTTGGGGTCCTGGATGAGCTGGGAAGGGTGGAGAAACCCAAGGATGGTGTGGAGGCACAGGAACAGGTGTGGATGTCCCGTTCCTTGAAGTGTTCAACGCCAGGTTGGACGGGATTCTGAGCAACCTGGTCTAATGGAAGGTGTCCCTGCCGACGGCAGGAGATCGGAACGAGCTTACCTTTTAGGTCCCTAAAGGCAGTCTAATGCTCAGATAACGCTTCATCTACAAGTCAGTCTGGAGCTGCGCTAAGCTGTATGAAGCAGGGAAAGCAAGCAGCAAACCCTCTTTCCTCTCCGCGCCTAAAGAAATTCAGAGCTTTACTCACACGCGAGGGGTGCCCAGAAGCCCGAATCTCAGGTGTTGCCATCTCCGTTCTTCGCGCTTTTCCCACCGCTCCAGCCGGGGCCGGGCCGGGCGCTCCCCGCCCTCACGCCCCGAGGCCCTCAGGGCATCGCGAGACTTGCCGTGCGTCTCGCGCGAAGCGCGCGGGGCAGCCCGCGCCACGTGACAGCCGCGNCCTTTATTTTCCGCTTGTGCCAAGAGCGCCACGCCCGAGGCGGGGCAGGGCTGGGGGGTGCGAGCATGCCTGCTGCCCCCCACCGGTGGGACATGGCGCCTTCCTCAGCGGCGTCCACTCCTCCAGCCCGGAGCCCTCGTTACGCAACTCCACCCGTGAGCACAGCCCTCACTCGTTCCTCCTCCTC
>VWYP01018972.1:57258-90510 GCA_013400435.1 Pycnonotus jocosus | reverse complement strand
GGAGGGGGGGGAGGCGGAGGACGAGGAGGAGGAGGCGGCAGCGGGGGGAGAGCGAGGGAGGGCGCGCTCGGCGCTGCTGACGTTGCCGCTCCCCAGACCCTCCCTCGTGATTTTCGCCCCCAGCCGCCGGGAGCGGAGCTGGGGCCGGAGCCCGCAGGGAACACGGGTCCGGGCCGGGGCGGGCGCGGCGCTGAGCGGCTCCCGGAGCCCGTCAGAGTGACTTGTTTACTCTGCGGGCCCCGCTGCCTCCATCCAGCGTGTCCGGTCCTCTCCGAGCCCCGCGTCCCGCCCGCCGTCCCGGCTTGACAGGGAGCGGGGCGTCCCGCGGGCTGCTGCTGCCCGGCCCGGTGTCCGGAGAGAGGTGTTTGTCTCTGTGGAAAGTTGTTGGCCCTGTCATTTAGTTAAGTAATGGCTGCTCCTGTCGGCCCAAGATGGCCGGACAGGGAGGAGAAAGAGAAGGGGGGGGAGGTAAACACGAAACAAACACCGGGAGCGAATATGGGGAGCGTGGAGCCCCCGGTGAAGGCTGAGGGAAACTCTCCTGCGCGTCCCAAGTTCCTTCTGGGCGCTTTCCTGCTGCTTTGCAGCGCCAGTGCTCTCCTTATCAACCTGTAGCACGTTCCGCTGCCCATCCGTGAGCTGCTGACAAAGGCTGTGCGGGCCGAGTGTCTGCCAGCTGTGCTTAAAACACCAAATGCCAGGGAAACGTTGGGGTAACAGAATAAGTGGAACTGTTTTTAAAATGCCACATGGCTGAAGGAAAGGGGACAGTGCTACTCTGGTTCCTGCTTCCTGGCTTGTTCCTGTCAGTAGTCTGGCGTTTGACACTGCTCATCCCATTGTTGTGCCCGGGCTGTATTGTGGAGAATTTTTTTTTTTTTTTCTGCTACCGGTTTTGGTTGATCTGAAGATTTGACTCTAAAGCCGTGTTGAATTGGATAGCCTAGGCCTGTGCTTTTGTTTAGGTGTTTATTTCTTATGTCAGGATTGGAAAAGCTCAATGTCAGGACGTGGGGGGAGGGGGGAGGGATGGAAGGAAAAGCAAGTACACTTTCCTTTGTGCTTATATTAAGAAAAAAAAATTCTCGCGGTTTCTTTTCGATTTTCAGAGTTATTTATAAGAGCACTTCTTCCCATTAATCAAAAAGGTAGGGGAGTGACATGTCAAACCAGTTAAATAATGTACGTTAACTGTTGGTGGACCAGAACTCGTGTCTGCTGTGTGAATGCTGCTGAGGCTATCGGAAATATTAGACCGAGTCCCGTATGGGATAGAGCTTAAGAATGCCAGATAGAAAATAAGAGCTTCACATCTAATTAGATCATCTGTCGCATAAAATCCCTGGTTTAAGTTTTATTTTGCGTACTGTAAAATTAAGTGGTGCAAAGAGCAGTTGAGCCTATTTAGTTGAGTTTTGTGCATTTCTTACGTATAATGCTTTTTGAAAAATGCCAGTCAATTGTAATTTTAGTATATACAATCTGAAAATGCAGGGCATTTTGGTAATTTTGAAATACAGTTTCAGAAATAATCTTTGTATGTTCTTTTACTGTATTGATCTGCAAATCCATGCAGTGAATACTAAAAAAATCCCCAAGCAAACCAAATATTTTGCTGTTTCACCTCAGTTTTCAGATGGTGTTTTGTACATTTATGAATTGCACAGTAACTCATGAAGCATATTCTTTGTAAAACTTGTCTCTGAAAAAGGTAGATTATTTAAGGAAGTAGAAGGATTAAAACGTTGGTGTTCAGTGCAGAGATGTTTGAGAGGGATTTCTTGGTTTGAATCAGTTTCGGTTTTGTTTGTGCTTGTTACTTTGAAGGAACGTGCTTGTGTTTCTGTTACCGATAAGAAGTTGCTATTTTTAAGGTATTTTCTGCTTCATTCCTGTTCTCTGTGTGTGAAGCTTTATGCAATTTATGCTCTATTGACGGCTTTAGAACAATTAATCTAGCAGACTACTTTAATTCAATGTAGCAGTTATTTTTATAGTAGAAACTGTGGCCGAATATACGTGCAGTTAATTAATGGGTTTTACAGTGATAGCAACAAAATGTTTCCTTTTGTGCATGGAGCAACAACAGCTAACAAAGACCCCAGACTCCATAATTATGAAATCCTGACTGACTGATTTAAGAATCTACGAGGCAGCACGTTACAGTGTGAGATTTATGTGCAAGTGTAGCAGGTAAGGAAAACCATTGAGTCATGTTTCCAGAGGAATCTTTCACAAAGGCAGAAATTTATCAGTGCTCCCCTTGATGTGAGAGGAGCACACCCGTGATTGAAGCGTTTCCAGAGGCTGCCAGGCTGTAGCAGTGAGTGCTCTGTGGGGCCTGGCAGTGCTCCCCAGTTACCTGTGGTGGCAAGAGCAGGGTACCTTCTGGGGAGGCTCACAGGAGGTTTTGGGTTGTAAGAATTTGGGGAGCATCTCCCTTCCCTGCCTGGGTACTTGTGCCTAAATTTGTTCTGTGCCTAAATTTGGTGCCTGGGTGCAAGAAGACGCTCCCTATTTTGGTGGGGTTTACTAAGGTGTGCATTGGCTTGGACGGGATTGCGGGAGGCCTTTGCAGTGGGAACTTCTGTTTAACGAAGCCACACCCTGACAGGATTTAGTAATGAGAAAACTGGGATCTCTTTGAGGGATGGAGGAAGCTTTGTGTCTAGAGCTTTAATTTAGTTGTGGGTCCTATTCCTGCTCCAGGTCTGCAGTCCCCTGTTCTTGGTGGTTTTGCTTTGTAGGATGTATGGGCTGTAGTATCATGAGCTAAGCCAAGCCGTGCTGCTGGGTGTAGCAAATCAAAAGAGCAGATAAGGCATGAGATCTGTACAATTTTATGAATTATTGAAGGTACAGACTAAGGGTCAGGAATATTGTAACGTTGCCCCATGTATTGGATACGTGATAAGCCAAAAGAAACTTTCCTGTAATGGTGTACGTGCTGTATGTATGACAAAGGGATAGGATTTTCTGTTGCCAAAAATTTTGCATTTATTTTGCAGAAAAAAGAGCTTGAAAATCATAGTTTGCAGTTAGTGTGGTTTTGGGGAAGAGGGGAGGGAAATTAAGAGATCACCTTTCAGAGTGGTTGAAATGCTGGAAATCCAACGTAGTCAGTCTTGTGTTGGAGAAAGTGCTCACTGTTATGCTTCCGTAGTTGACAAGAACATTAACGTGAAGGAGGAAAAAACCCACAAAACAAAAACCCTGCTGGTGTCTTGATGTCTTACTCCCAGGAAGGCGTTCTGGCAGGAGGTGAAGCTCAAAGATTACTTGGGGGAGGAGGGCAAGGATATCCATTGTATTGGAAGTGAATTGCAAAGCATTTCCTTATTTTTTTCCTGCCTCTTTCTTCCTTTTTTTCTGTTTGGTATTTGTTTGTTTTTGATGATGTTTCCAGTGTTTAGCCAAAGTTGACTTGATTGCAGTGACAAACCATTGTTTCATAAGCTGTAACTGGCATCTGTACAGATGTAGGTTGATGTAGCTGATCCGATGTATTGGGTATAAGATGCTTGTTAATTCCTATTCATTGAGTTTAATCAGTTTGTCATATCCTGTGGACAAAATCTGAAGCATGTTTCCATTTAAAAGTATTGATGTTGAAGTCGATTTAGAGAGATGAAGTAGTTCCACACAATATGCCATGCTTTAGTCTGTGTTACCTCTCATGGTTTTGCAGTCCTTTTGTTTTCCAGCTGATTTTAAAAATGGTATTTCCTTTGTGTAAAGGCCACATGTGTTGACAAAATTAACAGCGTGTTTATCTATGCTTTTATGAAGCTTACAAAATAAGTGCACAGTGACAATATTCTTCCCATTTTTCTTACAATTGTAGTGTTGCTTGTTTAAAAATAGTTTCAGACAGTGTGAATTAATATATGTTGAATTTGTCCTTTCAGTGTTGACATTAATGTTAATTTCCTACTAATCCATAATAAAATATATTCAGTTTTATTTATAACAAACTGCTTGAAAAATAATTATGCAAGAAAACATTTTAGCAGGTTTGTCTCAGTGTAGTAAAGTGATTTTGTTTGTTGAGGTTTTTTGATAACTTTGGAAACATTTTGGTTTCATTTATTTTCATCAAAACAAAGAAATATTGCTTGAAAAAGAATTAAGAATGTTTGTCTTATATAATGGCAGTACTGGGAATTGAGAAACTGGAAATTAGTACCAGGAGACATTTGTAAGGCATTCCAGGAAGTGGCCAGTCTCTCCAATTTCTGTAAATTTATATCTGGATTGTTCCTTAATGTTTGGGGGTTTTTTTAATATATTGTGCATTTCTTATTATTGGTTTATTATCTAGTGAACTGTCTGTCTTGTGGAGCAAGTTGAAGTTGGAGAAAATTTTCTAAATTGTGTTATGGGTGGCACTGGTTTTCTAGCATTTTTTGAAGGAGTCACTTTTTAAAAGTCCGCTTCTTGAGTAATTTTAACTGAGCCATAGATTAAGATCAGGTGGGTTTTGGGTTTTTTGGGTTTTTTTGTTTTGGTTTGGTTTTTTTAATGCACTTTGGCCTTTGTATTAATCGAGTGCAGCTTTCTAGGATCCAATTAAGGTGTAATGGGTGGCACATTCTATAGTTCATGGTTGTACTGTGTTTATACTTGGAAATCACAGCTGTAGTATATGTAATGGTTGTGTATCCTGGTACTTGGTTGTAGATTTGCAGTATTTGTACTTCATTCAGTATTAAAATCAACTTTTTTTTTTTTTCTTAAATGGACATTACACAGTGCTGTAAATATGAAATACCTAGCACAAATACTTTCACAACTAGTGTTTGAGACTTTTTTTTTTCCTCATAGTGGGATTTTATTGCTCTAAACATGTATCCCTGAATGTTTTGGCTGTGCCTTAAGTGTAAAGTACAGTGTTGGTACTACTTTCTGAAGGCAAGAAAATTGATGAAGTCAGAAACATTACACTTGTCATTTTAATGTGTTAATGAAGAGAGAAGGATGTATCTCATGTCCACAAACAACATGCTTTTGTAGAGGTGTAATTAGGATTGCAGGACTCTCGGTGTGTTGGCATTTGCATTTCAGCAAGTTTTATCTTTGCTGTCAGGAGACTATTAATAAAAATCAACATGTAAGATTTTTTTATTTTTTTATTTTTTTGAATGCATGTTGCACATTGTGGCTTTAAAGTACTGATTTTCTGGTTGAAGTGGTCTATTCGTGTAAGTGGTAAATGTGCATCAAGTTAAGGTAAATCATGCCCTACTGACTTTAGTAACCAAATAGCTGGGCTGGGCAGTGGTTCAGAATGGAGGAGAGAGGGAAATATTGCTGTGTTTTAGCTGCTGAGGAATAGAGATTCTGATAAATTATTTAACTCTAGAAAGTGTGAAGAAAAACTGTGGCAAGGGTGGGACACAACTGCTTTCATCCCATTGCAGCAATTTAACCATTGATCCCTTTGTGCATCATGCTGGTTGTGGCTTCTAGCTTTCAAACTTATCTCTAAGTGAATCCAGGTACAGTATGTGAAGGAATAGACAATCTAAAGCTTTGTCTGTGAATGGCATTACTCAGGTGTGCTTTCAGCATGGCTCTGTGCCTCTTGCCAGCCTGCATGGCTGTTTGTTCACCGTAGTGGGTTGAGTGGACTTGGTAATTATAGAGGTAAAACTATCTACAAATGTTGATACCATCTGAAGTGTTGAAAGCATCTTCTAAAAGCTATGCCATATGTTTGTTATACCATTTTAGAAAAGAGTAGATGTTTCATGCTTGGATAGCTTGGTGCATGTAGAGACATTTGTTTTCGTTACATTACTGAGATGATACAAAATTAAAGAGAGTCATGGAACATGTTTATGGCTATAAAGTGACTTTTTCCTGATTAACACTTGTCACAGGACTTTCCAGTGCCAGACTTATATGCCGTGGCCCACTGTTGTTCTTTATCCCACTGACAATTAGGCAAACTTATGTTCTGTGGAGAAATGAAGTTCTGATTTCCTGCCTTACAGGTTCATCAATTAAACCTAAGGTTATTCTCAGATTACTGAACAAAAATAGTTCTTCTTGGTCCTCACCTGGTAAAATTTTTGGATCGTGGGAAGGATTTTGCTGTATTTTCAACAGCCTGAAAGGGAAGGAAGTGTGTATATTTGTAGTTGGAGGATACTTAAATAGTTTTGTAAAAACTAGTTTCTGCTTAGAGGGCTTGGATGAGCTTCTGCAGACATGAGCTAAAGAAATGGGCTGTGAATGTGAGGTGAGTGCAGAAGTGAGCTGGGTGGCAGGTTTAGTATTGGATTGGGTAATTCCAGGAGCTGAACCACTGTCCTGCTCATTCTGAATGCAGATAGATACATGGATACAACTTCAGCCCTTTAGTGCCATACCTACCTTGTATTTTACATTAAAAACTCACTTAAGGTACTTTTTTGTTTTAACTCTTTTTCTTGGTGAAGTCCTGTGGCTGTGGTATTTGAAGCATGATGTTTGAGTAGTATGTTTTCATAATTAAACATTGAAGTGATGTGTATTAAACTTGATGTGTGGTTATGGAGACCAGTTGACTCTTTGTAGAAAATGTTAGCAATGTTAATATTGCAGAATGCTTATTTGTAGTTAAAACCAGACAAAACTGAAATCAGTGGGTCTTGTATGGAGCCCTGTGAAGGCTGCCAGGATTTGTATAGGTGCACCTGAGAGGATAAGCTTCGTACCTTACACAGCATTTTTGGTATGAGGAAAGAAAGGAATTGTGTTTAATATAGTTCAACCTGAGTATGCTGGATGAAGGAAGTTCAGTAAAGCAAGAAAATATAGTTAAATATTTATTACATGTTTCTGCTTTATGGCTAGGCAGACTAAAGAAATAGCTATAGTAGAGTAATTCCTCTGTGGAAAAGCTCTTTCCAAGATTGGCCTGTTTAAATAGGGGTCTGTTCAAAGCTTGTTTTCAAGATGAGTTCTACTGATACTGTCACAAGTAGATGGGGCCATTTGATAGTTTGCTTGTGGCCATTATAAAGTTTGTCGAGTGTACATTTCTGAAATGAGCCTCTGTCAAAGTTTTGCAGTGGTTCAGGTATTATTCTAGATACTGAATATTATTCTTTGTATTTAAAGAATCATAGGAAGGTATTTCTTACGTACCTAAAGTACCATATTAATGAACTAAACCCCCATTAAGTATATTTGGGAGTTGAAGAATATTGTTTATCAGGTACTTCAGAGTATGAGAGGATGCAGGGATCACCATCAGAGCTGTATTAACAAATTACCTTCTTTTATGGTGCTTGGGTTTGCTACATAGTGTTCATGGCAGGAGCTTATTTAATTAAGATGTAGAATTAAGAGCTCATTTATAGTTTTGTAAACGGAATGACTAAAAGTGTGTGATGAATTAACAAACAGAACTCTGTATGTCTGTATATGAATTTCTTTTGTGGTAAGTTGTTAAATTGTTGTTTGTTAAAATGGCTTTAAGTCATTTCCTTTTCGCACAGTGGCATTTGAGGATTGTGATTCACTTCTCAATATTGATTCGTTATTAGTCTAAAGCAGACTGAATTGTGAATATGCTTTTCATTAAATTTCTATTTCCATTCTTAGAATTCAAAATTCCAAACAATTTCAAAGTATCATTTTCAGCATTAGACAAAAGATCCAGTGCAACAGCTTTTGAAATAGAGCGAAGAGATGTGGTTTTTTTGGTCAGTATTCAGTTGCTTCCACTCTAGTTGCCATTTTAACTTTATATTTAAGCAGTGTTTTCATTATCTTATGATTTGAAAACTTAACTTGAACAGGAGAACAGAGGTGAATAATGAACTGAAGGCTATATTTTTAGGTATTGTTCTTGTAGGTAACAGAATTTTAAGTATTCTCTGTTGCTTCTTGTATGTTTCAGTATGAAACCATCTTTGGGCCTCTGTGATGAATTAGGCTGGAGAACTGTTTCAGCTCAAAAATAACCTAGTAAAAAGAGAACTCAATCGTTTTAAATAATCACTATTGAAGGGTTAGTACTAAGAGGTTTTAGAAATTCAAAGAACCAGGTTCTGGTTGCTCAGAACTGAGTTGGGAGGGATTCCATGAGAAGATTCCATGGTGGATAAAGGAGCTAGTGAGCGCTGGGAGTTCTTGCAGAGTGGTCTTCTGGAAGCATGAAACCAGTTCCTCACCTTTAAAGGGAAGGGAAGTAGGTAGGGTAAGAGATGCCCTTGACTTAATTTCAAACTCCTGAGTCTGCTCAAAACCAAAAGAGGAGTGTACCAGAGATGGAAAGATGGACAAATACACGCTGAGAACTACAAGGGCATTGCCAGAGCATGCAGAGGTGCAGTTAGAGAAGTAAAAGCTCAGAATACACGCTAATTGGCTGGAGGTGCCAAAAACTAGGGGAAAGGATTTTTCAGGATCATAAACAACAGGCACAAACAGAGGAAAATGCTGGCCCACTATTTAAACAGGAGAGGTGAATTAGTTGTCAACTAATGCTAAAAAGCCAGAGGTTCTTTGCACTTCTTTCACCTCTGTCTTTACCAGCACTCTTGGGCCCCAGACCTTGGGAACAAAAATCCAGTTTCATGCACAGGCCTAGTGTCTTTGAAGGAATTATTGGGTTGTAAATTAATACAGGAACTTCACTGCTACAAATTACCCATCTCAGGGAGTTAAGAGAGCTGTCTGGATACTGCTGGGAGGCTGTTCTCTAATCTCTGAGAAGTCATGGAGATTGGGGAATGTTACAGAAGACTAGGAGAAGGCTTGTGTTACCCCATCTTCAAAAAGGGTTTAAACAAGAACGCAGGAAATTATCAGCCCATCAGTCTTACCTCAGTCCCAGGGAAAGTTAAGGTATGCATCCTGATGAAGCACATGATTGGGAAAAGCTGGCATGGATTCACTAAGGGTAAATCATTCTTGGCAAACCTGATCCCCTCCTAGCACAGAGTAACCTGCCTGGTGTACATGGAACTAGTGGTGGACATTGTCTTCCTGGATTTTCCGGTTTCCTGCAGCCTCTTCCTGGAGAAATCAATGTGGTACATTCCAGACAAGGGATCTGTGTGCTGGCAGCACTCAGAGCAGGGTGGGAAATGCTCCTTCCCAAACTGGCTGCCTGTCACAATTGTGGTCCGCAGGGAATGGTATTGGGCCACTGTTTAATACCATCATAAGTGATCTGGATGGTGGGGTCAAGTGCACCCTCATAAATTTTGCTGGTGGTACCAAACTGAGTGGGAAGGTAAACCTGCAGAAAGGAGAGCCACCCTAAAAAGTCCTGGATGGGCTGGAAGAATGGGCTGATGAGAACCTTATGAAGCTCAACAAAGACATGTAAGGTCTTGTATGTGGGAGAACATGATCCAGGAGTGCTGCACAGTCTGAGATCTTTCTGGGTGGGAAGCAACTCTCTGGAAATGTACTTGTGGGTCCTGGTGGAGCTGTGTGCTGCTGTGGCAAAGGGAGACCATGGGATGCTGCATTCCACCAACAAGGCTGTCACCAACAAAGACAAAGGAGTTATCATTGCACTCTACTCAGTGCTGGTCAAGCCACATCTGGAGTTATTTGTGTGCAGTTTTGGTGCCCACTATACAAGAAAAAAAGTGGCCAGGCTGGAGAGCGTCCAGAGAAGGGCTACAGAGATGATCAAAGGATGAGAAGCTGAAGTGTGAAGAATGGCTGAGGAATCCTGGTTTGTTCAGCCTTGAGAAAAGAAGGCTTTGGGGGAGATGTTACCAGAATGTTCCAGTACTTAAAGGGTGCCTACGAAGAAGATGGAGACTCCATTTTTACAAGGAATTACATTGATAAGACAAGATTTAATGGGTACAAGCTACTCCTGGGGACTAACTTCCTATTAAACACAAGAAAAACTTGCAAAGAGAGCAGTCAGTCATTGGAATAATCTCTCCATGACCGTGGTGGGTTCTCCAGTGTTGGACACTTTCAGAATGCAGCAGGACCATGTGCTGGGCCATCTTGTCTAAGCTGTGCTTTTGCCAGGAAAGGTTGAATCTGATGATTTTTCATGTTCAAGGAGACACTGCTGCCTTAGAATGATGGTAATTCACTCCATTTGGGCTTTTATACCTTTTTTATACCCTTACATTGAGGTGTTCCCTGATTCTGTGAATGCAGTTCATTTTGTGGACTTAAAAAGCTGTGGAGGTCCTTTGAGAGAGATTTGGGAAGCTAGGGTGGGTCCTGGTTAGTGTGACACAGTTTCTGTAAAGAATATTTATGAAACTATTGCTCCTTATTTTCTAATGGAGAATGGAATTACCTGCATTTGGAAGCACAGGTTGCCAGGACTAGATTATAGAGAATGACAGAATGGTTTGGGTTGGAAGGAGTCTTGAATACTGTGCAGCTACTCTCCTGCCGTGGGCAGGGACATCTGCCACTAGACCAGGTTGCTGAAAGCCCCATCCAGTCTGTCCTTGAAAACTTCCAGGGATGGAACACCCACAACTTCTCTTTCTTCGTGGAAAGGAGGGATGGAATGAATGCAATGATTTGGCTTCCTCACTCTGTCTGAAGGAAGACCAAGTATTTAGTGAAGTTACACTGCCACAGGCACATGTGGGACAGATTCAGACCTGAGCATGTGTGCAGCAGCAGGAGTGCCAAAATGTATGTAAGAAGGGCTGTAGAGGAGAAAACTCTGAATGAGAGAAAGATCCTGGGGGATCTAGGTTGAGTGCTTCATGAATTATGTTTGAAGCTATGACTACTGAAAATGAGGCCACCATTTGATTTTAGGGAAGTGGAGAAATGAAGCAGTCTTTCGGGAAGGTTATTCAGAAAATAGTGGTATAATAAGACATTTTCAGTTAAAGGTAGTAGAAGAAAGGTTGAAATAGGATAGTTAGATGTGAGGAAGAGTAGGAAACAAAGGAATTGGATGGATGACTTAGTGATGCAGACCATTTTGGGGGTGATGGGAATGGCAGTGTGAATCATAGTGGTTTTATTCTTCCCAGCAGCAACCTGAATCTTTGCTTGGTTACTATCTAAACATTACTGCTAACTTAAGTAGCGTTTAAGTGTTTTATGGTGCTGGGGCCTGCCTCAAAAGACTTTATAAACAGGGTGAATGGGAACAAAACAGAGGTAACAAAATTGCAGAGAGTTTGTGTAGGGTGTGAAAAAGCTTAGTAAGTTCTGAATATAACAGAATTCTCTCTATTTTAGAAATAAAAGTAATGTGCTAGCTGTGGTTTTTATGTCTTTATCTTAGACTGCTGCTTCCCTTTTTCCTCCTTATCCCTCAAGGAAGGGAAGAGTAAAGAAACTTTCTACTTCTTTCCTCAAGGTAAAAATGAAGCCAAGAACTCTCATGTATCTGTTCCCATGTTATGTTTTGCTGCCTTTAGATTTGACGGATAAAGAAAGCTGAGCAAGTGTGGAAGATATAGATAGATATGTTGAAAGGGCAAGAAATTGTTTAAGTGTGGAACTGAAAGCCTGTGTAAGGGAGAAGGATGCTGATGTAGAACATTTAACAGTACAGTTTAATACAACAAAGTGTAGAAAGAGTGTAAGATAAAGTGGAAGGATAAGAAAAATGGAGAACATCCATTATATAAAATCATAAAGCATGTCATGGGTAACCTCTGGCAGGAGAGAAAAAGTGGAATGATCTTGGGAAGAATAAAGAGCTGCAAAAATTATGTATATTGGTTGGTAAACTTTAATGGAGCTTCTGGGCATGTTACAAATCTAGTAACTAAGGGTAGATTTTATACACTGTGGTTCTCAAAGCTTTATTTGTTCTTAGTCTCTGGTGTGGTGCACAGAAATGTGTTGTTTTCCGAGTATTTTTAATCTCTCCTGGGTTTTAATGGTTGGAAGGGCAGAGCCTTTGAATTTGTGATTTTGTTAATACTTGAACACTGTAAGTTTTCAAGAGTGGGAGACTACAACTGAAGGACTAACAAATTTCAAGTATTACCTGTTAAAACTATCAACAAATTAAGCTTAAGGGCCTTTTTTGCTTCTTAAAAAAATCGGGGTTTACTTGCTTTTAAGCAGAAAAGAATGTTCATTTGTTCCTTTTTTGATTAGGAGGAAAGAATGAGAATAGCATATATAATTTCTGAAAAACAAATTATAGTAAGAAAGAAACTGTTCAGCTAATTTTGAATCAGAGTAGTACATACTTCTCTACTCCTTGCTTAAGAGAAAAATACTAAAAAAAAGTACTGTGTATGAAAATGTCTGGAAGCATTAGGCAGTACAACAGAGATGTGTGCCTTTGTGAAAACCCTCAGAAAGACTGAGAATCATGAATATCCTGGGTTGGAAGGGACCCACAAGGATCATTGAAGTCCAACTCCTGGCCCCACATAGACAAATATCAAAAATCCCACCCTGTGCCTGAGCACAGATCCATATCCTACCTTTAGTATAGGAGCACGTGGAATTTAACTAATGAGTTATGTTTTTGTACTTGAGGGCATTCTTAACAGTAGCTACTGTGTGGAGGAAATTAATAGTTGAAAAGGCTTTAATGCATCTTCTGTTTCTATATGGGGAGGATTTGGAGGTGTTCATGCTTACAGCACAGTTAATTTTTGTTGCCTAAGAAAGATGAGATCCCAGAAACCATCAGAGTCCATGTTAATTAATGAGCAGGATTAGGCTTCATTTTCTACCTTTAAAGGTCTCTGTTAGCTTACAAGTTCATGTGTTAAAAATTTATTACTTCTGACAGTTTCTGGGATTAGTTATATACTGTCCATCTTGGCTGAATTGGTGGGATTTTTTTTCTCTGTATAGTCTCAGTACAAGTAATATTTACAGGTTTAGTTGCTATAAATAGTTTGAAAAAATTATCAATGGTTGAATGGAAGCCTGGAAAGGAGACATTAAAAAAGAACAGAGCATGGCAGAAGCTGTGTTGTAGCATGGAAATATATTGGAGGCAGATGCATTTGGGACAGGTGAAAGAATTGTGGAAGAATGTGTAAGGGTTCTGTAGGTGATTGTGGATGGTGGGGATATGATCATTGTATGACTGTGGTGCCTGATCTTGGAGATTGTCTTCAGTTAATTTGAGAGCATAGATGTGCTCAAACTCTGAGGAAAAACGTGGAATTAGAATGTTGCAGTCTGTTTATTCCCTGCCAGTTAAAATGCTGTCATCTTAAATTGTGTTTTTCTTTATGAGTTGATTTTCTTTCGTGGTGGTGGCTTGTTTTTTGCTTTTGAATGGTAGAATGTTTTTCTGTAGTGCCAGTTGCAAACTTGCAGCTTGCCTGTATTGTGGCCAAAAATCTGAGAACAATGACGACTCCATTATGTGCAGTGAGAAAGGAACGTTTGTACTACTTGCTTTTAATTGCTAATTAAGCCGAGTCCTCAGTAGTTTGAAAGGATGGAATAGTTTATGCCTTCCACTTTAGACCACTATTTGCTACTTGGTTGTGGAGAATGATGGAAGGGGTGATTTTTATGATGATTTCGGGATGAAAGTGAAAATGCATAAGAGCAGTCGTTTTTCACAAGGAGCTCTCAGGGAATGTGTGGTGCCTGTGGACCTGAGGAGCAGTTTTGGACTTCAGTGCTGCTGGAGAAGGCCAGGCAATGCCACCTGCCCTGTCCTCAGGTATTGCTTGACTGCTCTGCTTCAGTTTCTGTATTCAGTTTAAAGGGAATTTCAGTTTTTCCAGGCAAGCAGCAGGGGTCCTTTAGAAAAGCCTTGCACATATTTGTGCTTGTGCAGTTTATTTTAATTGGTTCTTGATTATAATTTTATTTTTTTTTTAAGATCAGAGAATGAAGCTACCTTAATAAGAGTGCAGCACTGGTTCCAGTGCTTTAGAACTCACTGACTTTAAAGATTCTTCAGCTCATGTAGGTAGGAATTTCCTGACTCCAGGAAACTCACCTTCCAGAGGGATTGGTAAGCAGATATGCAGATGTACCAACTGAAACAGGAAAACAAGTTTCAACTACAGGTCATTCCACAACTTTTTCCTCAGGGCTTTCTCATTTCCACAGCCAGAACTCAAAAATGGAACAAACTGATTTAGAGCAATTCATTAATGAGCAGCTTAAGGTCTGTCAGCCTTCAGACAGCTGGAAAGGAGAAGGAACACATTCCTGCTCCACTGGCTTAATTTTCAAGATTTTTCAGCAGTATTTGAGAACCTTTCCAGATTCTTTTCATGTCATGGCTGAAACAAACTCATTGTCATACAGAGATGACCTGTTTCACTTGGTGCCTTGTTTGTCAGTGATTTCTTTCTCTAAATATATTTTTTTTAAAAAATTAAAAATTGCTGTGGAATAATACTTACTGGTACCTGGGTTTAAGGAGGAGTTTGCTGTCAGATTTGGACAACCTCTTGGCGTTGATGTTCCCCCATGGATCTCTGATGCTGTACCTGTGCTGGCATTTCCTCTGCTCTGACGGGAGTTTCTCTGTTGGCATCACTGCACCATCACCTGCAGTGTCAGAATCAAACCCCCTTAGAGCTCTGTGCTGCTGCCAGAGTTGAAGGGTTGTAGCAAGGTGTGTGATTTTTTTCTTACCCTCGTGCCTGAAGATGGTTTTTGTGAAGGAGCAGTGGTGTCTGCAGCTGGGGCCTTCGTGTGCTGTTGGGACACTGCTTGTGGGAAATGAGTTTTGTGGATGAAAACTGCAGTGTGAGAGGAATGACCAGTGTTATTTAGGTGGCAGGTAGAAGAATATTATTAAACATCAAATGCATTTG
The DNA here is from genome assembly GCA_013400435.1 of Pycnonotus jocosus. Lineage (NCBI taxonomy): Eukaryota > Metazoa > Chordata > Aves > Passeriformes > Pycnonotidae > Pycnonotus > Pycnonotus jocosus. Next base: position 75,796 of record VWYP01018972.1, on the reverse strand, counting down.
TAAGATGATGCAGCATTTATGTAACTTGATAGTGCTTGTTAAATTGGTAATTTGTTTGTGTAGAAGGAATTCCTATTTTTCCTGGAAATTAACAAAGAGGTACTGAATGGTTTGGGGAAGGTACTGTGGTACTGCCTCTCCTTCCACAGGCAGATGAGAGAGTCAAATTAATTTAGTTGCTACTTCTGAATAGTTTTGGTTCTTATTGTAAAGCTGTTGTATTACTCCTTGAAATGCACATTTGAAGTGAAATGTTGAGTTTTCTCCCTGCATATAAATCAGAATCTTCGCATTTGATTATTATCTCTTTGGTTGGACCTCTTGCTTAGTAAGAACTTAAAAGGAAGATTCTCTTAGTTTTGGAGGAGTGCCTCTTGGGAGGAACAGTTGCACAGCACCTGGGCATTCAGCTGAAACAAAGGGTAGAGTTTCCATTGCCAAGTGGCATTTACTGCAGAAGAGTGCCCATGGGGTTGCACCTACGTGTCTGTATGAAGCTGTAAATCTCTGTAAGTTGTCTTATCTTTGACAAAAGCTTCATTGCTTGTGTAATGTTGCCCTCATAACCTCTCCAGCAGGTTCATAGATTCATTTTTTGGTGCGTCTCCCCATCATGTTGTCATTGCCCTCTGCCTCCTGCGTTTTTAGATCTGGCTGTCTTAAATTTTGCAAGCACCTGGCCTCCTGTCATGTAAGTGTCATGATGTGTGGTGTCATAAGTTTGCACATAGCGGTCTGAAGAGATGTAGGTGAGGGGGAGACACTCATTAATTTTAGAAGAAAATAGTTTCATACTGTTTGTTTTCAGCATTATTAAATTCTCCACCTTTCCTCAGGTCTACCGCTATGCTTTGCCATTAATGTATGAATAAATATGCAAGATTAACCCAATTAATTGTAATAGCACATCTTAATATATACATATCTTAGAATGATCCTCAACAGCTTTCTCTTGGATGCTGTCATGCAAGTATTTAGTGTTTTATTTCAGTGCATGTAGCCTGCATTACTGTGGAGAAATCCCTTTAATTTAGTGTCATCTACTATTAGGCAGGCAGACATCAAAAACTGTGCTTCTGTCTGAACTCTTAGAGGTCTGTGTTCTGTGTTCTCAATGAAGGAAATGTTGAGACTGGATCACTCTCTACAACTCCCCAAAAAGAGATTGTAGCCAGGTGAGGATTGGTCTCTTCTCCCAGGGAACCAGGATTGGTTTTTTTCAACCTTAAATAAGATTTTCTCTTGGACCACATCATTAAATGAGAAAGTTCTTTTATGCTTTTCATGTGTTTGACTACTATAACCAGTGGAAGGAGGATCTCTCCCAAGATTTTGGGAAGTAGCCCCTATTTGTGACATGAATCCTATTAATTGTTCGGTCTAAATACAGGCTTCTAAAATATAAAAGATTTTGCTTCTCACAGGCTGAATAGAGGTGAAAGAAAGATCAGAGTGTGGAGAAGGCTTGCAGTGCTAAACTTGGGTTAAGAAGCCTGACCCCTGAGGAGGATCCCACCCTATAATGGAGGGTTTTTTCCTTTATGTTTTGAGGCTGCTCTAAATTGCAAGTCTCTTGTATCTGATGTTTGCCTCACCTGGAGATCTGTAGGTCAGATACAGACTGACCTGTTTGTTCCATCTGGCACATGAGGTCATGGAGTAGGTGACTGCTGATGGTTGGAAATGAATCCTGGAAATGAAGGAGATGCAAACTGAGCCTTTTGGGGGAGTTTTGAGTGTATAACACATCCCTCTAGCAGAGTTTTCAGGAGAATGAAGGTATATTGGAGAATTGCACAGTATTGTTTACCTAGGGATGACTTAGCCACAAGTAGTCCTCCTGGAATGCAACTACTGAGATTGTTGTAGTAAAATAAAGATTATTTCTTTCGTGCTTCCTCTACCCTGAATACTTACTGTTAACAGCACAGAATTTTGGTGCAGTGAACTTTGTTTTGTGGTAGCTTGTGACCTTCCAGACTGGTCTACCAAGACTTTTTTGGAACCAGCGAATGAAGTTGTGCCCATGGGCATAAATTTAATTCTGACTTCCATGAGTGACACTTTTTTTTCAGGTCTGTAATGCGCATGTGCTCTTTTTCCCTCTCTGCACCTGAAGCAGAGCTGATGATGTCAGTTCCTAGGTTGCTTTCTGGGGAGACCCATCTCTGCTTTTTCCCAACTTGGTTTTTTTTCCCCATATCCAATGATCTTACCCACCTACACCAATATTGAGATTTGCTGTCTGGTGCAGCTGCTGATGGTTGCGGTGGCTTCAGTGTCTCTGAGTCCTCTTCTGCCTGTAGAAGGCAGTGCGAAATAAATCACAGTGAATTTCTTGTGGCACAGAAATATTTTATCATTTCATCATTAGCAGTCAGGCTCACAACATTCCTCCAAGGGAAAGCATCATGTAACAGTTCATGCTTTTTTGCTTAATACCTTGACTGTAGAGTGCAGCTGCCACTGATGCAGCTGGAATACCAACAGCTGCTTTCCAGTGCCCTGTGTCACATCTTTGTCAGCAAAACTGTGTATTTTCTGTTTTCAGGACATTATTTAGTTGCTGTGAGCCTTCTGAGAGGCCTCACACAAGATTCTGCTTGCTAACAAACTATGTGTTAAATTTTATTGACAAAGGTCTTTTCACTGTATATTTTTATACTTAGCATGTCAGGCTGAAAACCTGTTTCACCAACTTAGAGCTACAGTTTCTATTTAAAAGGTGTATTTTGTGCAGATAAACTGTACAAAAATAGTGGTAGTGATATCACTATCAGTAGCTTTCACTGTGATCACTGGAGACAATGGTGGCTTTCTGATAGTGAAAGCAAGTAGCAGCATTAGGACATCAATACTGGAAACAGCACTTGCTAATTTTGAAACAGCATGCCAGATCTGGACTTGGGGTTGATGAAGATGAATAATAAATCAGCTATTTAATTTTTGATTTGTGTATAAAAATGACAGCAGAATCCAACTATAATGCTGCATTTTGCTGGATCTGATGCTGCTTTTATAATTTGATTTTGGTCTTGTTGATATTTCTGGTTTTGAGAGAAAAATTGTTATTTTTTTACTTCAGAGAATTAAGACCATTTTGAAATACTGGGTGACAGTGGCTGCTTATATATGTTTTGGAGAAAGGAGCAAGCCTGAGTCTGAAGCCTACCCACCAGATAAATGATGCAGCAGAAAGTAAATTGTGTGTCTGCTCATCTGAAAGTGGGTGGAGGGAACATCTTTGTAGGGAAAAAAAAAAAAAGGGCTGTGAACCATTACTTGGAACATACTTTGGGGTACTGGGGACTGTAGCTTAGTGTTAAAGATCCTTCTAAAGTGTGTGACCAGGATGATTGCTGAGGGCTTGGCTTTCTTGTAGCACATTTGCGTTATCTCTGGAGGTCAGAGAGCTCTTTCTTGGGTGCTCTGCTATGACAGCCAGTGTGTACTGGGCACGAGACATCCAAAGATGTTCAAGAAGTGATATCCAGTCTTACTTCTGTGGGAGAGGGTGGTGTTTGTTTGTGTTGTTGTTTGTTACCTCTTCATTTGTTAACAAAGTTATGAATAACCATTTATTATTTTTCTTCAAAGCCATTTTAATTTCTACATGATGTTTTGAAATGGTGTCACAGAGCGTGTAATGCTGCTGAGTTTTGGTGAATCTTCTTTTACTCTGTAATTTTTCTTCCCTGGAGAGTTGTTAAACTAAAACTTTCCTTTAATTTCCTTAAACTAAAAATTTCCTTGAAATTTTGTAGCATATTATTTCACAAGAGAGTTTTGAAAAGCAGTATTCTAGGTATAAAAGCTGGTTTGTCTGAGAATGGAAAACTTTGGTTGTTTAAGTGATACTGATATACCCACAGTGTTAGTACTTCTGCTATGGAGTCAGGCTGAAATGAAAGCCAAATTATTTTCTGGAAGACCATAAGAAGTGGGTTTGGTTCTTAAAAAATTAAGTATGTTTGCTGAAGAATTATGTTATTTCATGAATTAAAATTTAAAATTGAGATTCTTTAGAGAGACTCCAAGCATGATCCTCACAAGTATTTGTTGTTGAAGCTGGACAGACAGCAGATACTGTCTGTGGGTTTTGGTTCTGTGGTTATTTTCTCCACTTAGAGCATGTTTGCCTCCTGTCTGGACAAAAGGACATGGTACTTCAAAATATTGAGGAGTTAATTTTACCTAAAGTTTCTCAAATACTCTTTATTCAGAAGTGCCTCAAGGGCATATCCCTTTGCTTAACAATTCAGCTCTTTATAGTAACTATTGGTGTTGGTCTGTTTTCACTTGAATAGAAATTGTTTCAAAAGTCTTGTGCAAACTCTTGGAGAGGGAGCACAAAAGAATACATAGGTTTATGTGAGAGTTTTTAGTTGTTTTTCAAACCTGTCCTTTCACATTGCATGTGGCTGTTGCTCAGATACACAGATGTATGTAGTGGCATTGTATTTAAGAAAATTGCTGTCTTGTATGTGATACCAAAGAGTACTTAAAAGAATCCTTTTGCTTCCACTGTTTACATTTAAATACTGTTCAAGAGCCTAATTTTCTGATGCTTCAACTACTTTTTTAATTTTCAGTCTAAAATGAAAGATTTGTTTGACAACATTATTGTTAAGCTGAAATAGCTCTTCTATTTCCTTGTGTTTGTCCTGTGTACTTGTAGAAAAGTCACAGTAGCTTTTGATTTGCTAAGGTAAATAATTTGACATGTTTAGACTTCTTTTACAAGAGAGACTCTTCTTTCCTCTTACCCCTGCAGTTCTCTTCTAAATTTATTTAATTTCTGTCTTTGCTGAAGGCAGGGAAATTGTATAGAATCTACTGAAATGGTATTAATACTTCTGCTTTTAGAACAGGTTTTTTCCCGTCTCTTCTGTGGCAAGAGCTTGGGAATATGAACTGAAACTATCAGGAAGCAGATTCTGAACAAGATGGTTCCCTGCCGTTTCTCTGTGGAACTGCTGGCTGTCCAGTGTTGTTAGTGTGAGATGAGTGGACATGGTTTTAGGAAGTGGTGGGGAAAATTAATGGAAGGAAAATCCATCAGGAGCATTTCCCATCTGTTCCCAGAAAGTTTCTGAACTTAAATTGATGTAGTCTGGAAAAATATAAAGGAAAAAAAACCCCAACCAACACTGTATGCTAACCTTTCTTTTGCTGCTTTTTCAACAATGTGGGTTCATGTAGAAGCTGTGCTAATATTTTATTATTGTTTTAGTCCATGTGCTGTTCAAGTAAATACAAAGACAGATTGCTTCTCAGGGCTGACTGTTGGTCTGATTTACTGTCATCTTGTTTTAACTTTGCTGGAAGTCTATCCTCTGTTGAGCTCCAGAATCCTTTATGCTTATTTTCATCTGCCTTGTGCTGGCAGCATGTACTCATCTTGGTTTGTTGACTTACAACCCAGTAATTAATGTACGTGAGGTTTTTTTTTCAATGGTTTTAATAAGCCTGTCACAGAGTTCAGGATCTTACGTGGCTGTGTAATGTTTTACTGCTACGTGTCTCCCAGACAGCCTTTCAAAGGCCATCTGATGGGTGTGGCTTGGAGTTGCAATGTTCTTACCTCATTACAGTTGATAAACCTAGAGTAAGACCATAAATTCAGTCCAAAGGCCAATATCTTATCATGACAAATTATGGAGATAATTATAAGATGATAAGGTACTACCAATAAGTGTAGTTAATATTACAGCAGTTCTCCTTTCATGTTGAATTTTGTGCTGCTTAAACGCCATAAAATACGTGTGAAAATGGGCTTTAGGTAGAGTTTAGCCTGACACAAGAAAAACGAAAGCACATTGAACTGCTGAATGTGAAACAAGTGCAGGAGACTGACCCAGAGTCTCAAATCTCGTGCCATTACTGCACAGGAGGAATAAATTTTGACAACTTTATTTACTCCTGCTGCATGTTGTGCAGTGTTAGGGCACAGCCTTACGGCAGAAAGGAGGATGAAGCTGAGGTCGTGCTCCTTTGAGTCTGCCTGTGTGTGAGAGGCACAGGCATGACATGAGCAGCCATGTCCCCACACCTTGGATTGTGTGGAAGTAAAATCAGCACAAGCCTCAAACTTTGTTTTGATATTCCACAAAGACTTGGAGTTTTCCAAGTCATCTGACAGCAAAAGAAGTTTGAAATATATTTTCAGCATACTGGCGTTTATGGAGTGCTTTCCATGCATTGGACAGCAACTCAGGCCTTGCCAGTCAGGAGTTTTGCCCTGTGAGCCACATGCACCTCAGGAGATGCCAGTTCTCCAGCTGTGGCCTAAAGACAACATCAATATTTTCTTTGGCTTGTGGAAGTGTTATTTATGTTTCCAGGCTTAAGCATAAAGGTTACCCACCTCCTGTTGCTTTCGCCGGACAGGCCACAGGTGGTCCAGAATGATGAGGTTTGCTTTTTTTGGATGTAAGAAAATCTGTTAGTGCAGAAAAGAATGAAAAAAGAGCCTTTTGTACTACAGTTGACACTTTAAAGGGCTTAAAAAGATTGACATTTGAGACTGACTTGTGTGCTACCCTTCTCCTTTTATGATTATTTGAATATGTCTTTAATTTAAATTTGATACATTTTCAACTGTTCTTAAACTTTTTCACCTTTGTATTTTTTCATCCTCCCCAGACATTCCCTGCAGAGGGATAATCACTTGTTCTCTTAGTGACTGGCATGATTGAAGTGATTATTACATGGAGATATTTTGTGTTGGGTGGGTGATGATGGGAGGCTGTTGTGCAGCCGGCTGGAGTAGGGATGGAATGGTAACAGTGGAGAAGGTGCTGTCCTTTAGGGCTGGAGTAAATTGTGACCTACTTTCCTCCTCTGGCATTCCCCTGTGACAAAAGTTTCATCTCTTACTTGGTGTTCCCTCTCACTCCTTATTCTGTCTGAGCTTTTATTTGCCACTCTGGTTGTGCCCAGCGTACTCTTCAGAACTTAATTCAGTGGCTGACTCTGCTGTGCTTGATAGGAGATTTTTTGGGTTGTTCTGCTGTTTCCCTTGTTTCCTCTCCAGGGGAATTGCTTGTTCATGGTGACACAATGTTTTGGCAGAGATTTTTTAGTGTATAGTGACGTGTTTATGTATATTAAGGAAGGTGAATGAAATGTGTCTGCACCTTTCCACATACATTTTCTAATAATGCTGAATTCTACTCTTTGGGACCAGTACTTGAAAAAATCCAGTCTTCTGTGGAAATGAGCTTTTCCTGCATTGTGAAGAGTTCTTGTTAGCTCTGGTTGATACACTGGTGTATTCTGTCAATTCAGAGATCTATGATCAGGCCACTGAGTGCTTAGAAGGTGAATTTATCCTGTAAACAAAGATAGATTACATTAGTGACAGTGAAATGGGATTGAAGGGTGTGTCCTGTTCACATAAAACCTTTGAAAGGAAAACAGACCACATTTTAGTGTTAAGGATCTGTCCTTTTAATGTAAACTTCTTAGTGACTTAATGGCTTTGGGTCACAATTTTGGTGCATTTTTTGAAGCATCACGTTAGTTGCATTTTGGAAACTATATTGCCTGTAAAACTGTTGAAGTTCATTCTAAGGTTTGGCATTAATGTGTAATTGAAATTGATGTCTGCCGCTGTAAATAATGTCAGAATTGATCGTTCATCTAAAGGCCCGAGTCATGACAGCTTTAGCTGAAGAGAGAACTTAGGAAAACACCTTCTGTGGAGTGAGTCCTGTGGAGTGTGGCATGTTCATAAAAAAAAAATCTTCTCAACAAATGTCTGATGTATAGAATTCAGTTATTTCTGGCATTATTTAATTTTCAATGCAAACACTGCAGTAATGTATTATAAGGGACTCTTCAGAGGTGTTTGGTGTCTGAACCAAAGGAAAAAAAAGGTTTATGGACCACATTCACATCCTGGTGCCAACAGAACTTCCTGATGTTCAGTGCTGATCCTCACACCTCTTTTGGGATGCTCTGTCCCATTTCAAATTTCTGGTCGTGGATTTCACACCTCAGTGGATATATAAAATGCTTTTAACAGTTTGATTGTTGTTTTAAACATTCTTGGGTTTTCTCTCTGGTTCTGAAAGATGAGCAGTGTTAATGCTTAGAGGTGCTGGTTTGGTCACTCTGGAAGGTGGTGTGGGTGCAACACAAGGTAAATACTGGGTTAAGGATTTGGGTTCCATACAGTGGAATCCACATTGTGCAATTATTTAGTCCACAAAAAGACATTTTTAGGAGACAAATGGCTATTAGCTGTTTTCTGTTTGGGAGTGGTACATGTAGTGAACAGTGTAAGGTTCGTGAATTGTGTGTAAATTTCTAATTTAGAGAAGTGCATGAGGTCAGCCTTTAGAAATGAGTATGTTCAGGTTGTGTATTGCTTTTCCTAAAGTGTAGTGATTCATTTTTAAGGCAGTTTTAAAATAAACTTATAAAATTCTATTGTTAATAATGTTTTGAAGATGAGGAACCTAGTTTTGGATTTTCATTTATTTCGTAATTTTTAACCTTTGCTGTTAAAATTGAAATACAATACAACTTTAAACATCTTTTAAATATAATTAGAGTTATATTTTAATGGGTTAGGTGTGACTGTTTTGACTTGGTGGCTTCTGGTTCCACAAGTATTGGAGTACTGTGCTTTAAGTAGTCAGGGTATGTGGTGAGTGAAAAGTAGGCCCAGCAGAAGGGGGTCGTGTACTTTTTCCAGTTGGGCATGATATAAAAGATTCCTTGCAGATCCTTCTCTTGGAGGGAACATCATCATCATGATGGAACTGAGAGCTCACAGTTCAGTCTATGTTTGTAGTGTTCAGCCAAGGCGGATGGTGATGTGCCCAAACACCTCAATCAGTACCCACCTCTAATGGCTTGCATTCTTCTTTATCCAGCTGTTTGTTTTAAATCACAAAATCCTCCTTTTTTAGCCAAGGTCATACTGTAGTTGTGGATGGGGAAAGAACTCTCAAGAACAGAGTTCTCTGTGTGTAGGTGGAATCTTAGTGTCTGCAGAGAATCATCGTGGTCACTTCTGGCTTAAAGTGAGGTTGACTCTGGAATCTGATGCCTATGGCACTTGATGATGAGTATGGGCAACTCAAATTTAAATCTTTGTTTTAAATAAAGTGAAGCCTTGAATCTTGATCTTTCTAGATTTAATTCCTTAGGAGGCAGTTTTAATGTGCTGGATTTTCTTGTGAATTTTTTCATGATTCCATTTCCCTCCTATAACAGAATTGTGTTTTGACCTGCTGTACTTAGCAGGAACTTCAGCCTTTGAAGCTGTCTCTGTTTTCTAGTTCAGTAGTGTCCCTGAGAGTACATACACGTTAGATGGAGAATTGGCATTAAGCTTTACACATAAATGTTTTCCCACTTGGTATTTTTTAATGTCCATCTGTATATTAGATGTCAGATTTGATAGGGCTTGGGAATCATTATTCAAGAAGGAGATCTTACATCCAGCTCCAGGGAAATGTTAATGAAAACAGTCTGTGGTGACAACCTGCATGGCTGTTTACCCTGCAGCTCCACGAGTCTTTAGGATGTTTTGCCTGTGACAATTCACTATCAGGTTTTACTTATCAGAAGACTCTGCTGGCCAGTTCCCAAGCAATGTTTTGAGTGTATTGTCATTTTAGTTGGTGTTTAGTGCACATTATGATGCAAATGCATACTAGTAGCTAAAATAATTTGGACTTGGGCTTTGTAGTGCATAAATGTAAAATCTGAAATCTCTATGAATATACTTTCACCACCTGTTACTACCACATAGCAGAAACAAAACATTTATTCTTTATTGGAATAAAGTTCACCAGCTCTGCCATTCAGAAGTAGTACTGTTCATTAACTGTAGACTGTATCCAGAGGACTGTATTCCTCTTATTTCCTCATTGCAATTTCTTTTCGTTGAGATTGCCATAAGAAGGGGAGGGAAAGGTGAGGGATCAGGCTGAGTCTTTGCTGGTGCTACAGACAAGGGTTACAGCTCTTGATGAGAGTTACTGTACTGCTTTTCTTCAAGGTGTTCTCTGTGCATGAAGTTCTCCTAGAAAATATTTTTCTATGCAGGCTGGTTTTCATGCACATTTGGTTATGTTCCAATGTTGCTCATTTTTATATGTGAGCATAATTGCGTAAGCATAATTAAGCAGCCACAGAGGAGAAAATATGAATGGCCGTGGAAAAAGGAATGTGATATGTGGACTGTACCTATAGGGGAGATTTCAGTGATGTGATGGAAAGTCAGTGGGGTGGACCCTTCTGCTGCACTGGCTGTGGTAACTTTAAAAGTGAGACTCCTTGAAATATTATTTCAGTATTTTAAACCAAGTTCATTCAGTTTAGATTTTTTTTTATCCTTTGTGTCTTAATGTGCCTTTACCAATTCTGTATCTCCTGTGGTGCTGAAAATTCCACACTTCCCACCCTATTAGCATTAGTTTTTACACTTTCTTTATGAAACAGCTCCTGACCCATTTTCACTTTCATTCTTCTAAAATAAATCATCTTTTCCTTGTATTTTCAGGCTAAGCAAGCAGCAATATTATTTCTGAGTACCAGGCCACTGCTAGTGCTTGAACCCTTTTGGGACTGAAGTTTAGACTGGGCAGGTTTAGCAGAACAATTGGTGGTAGCTTTTAAATATTTTTTAAAAGTTGCCTTTGTATGTTGCCTTGTATTCAAACAGCACAGAAAAATCATTCTGTTTAGTCTGAAACGAGGTATTCTCACAAATACGTATTTGTTGTGTCAGTCTTGGTAGAAATTGCCTTGTGCGTATATATGTACATTGTTCTCTATTTAATACCTCTTTTTTTTCAAGTTTCTTTATTCTTTGTTTCATTGTCATTCTTATGCTTGGTGCCTGATAGTCAGTGTTACATTTCTAAAGACTTGTGTCCAGATCCAGAGATATTTGCATAAATAACTTATTCAGATCCTTTTTTCCTTAGGTAAAACAGGCAGCTATTAATGCAGATTCTGGCTTTATTTGTGGGTGGGTTTCTGTGTTCAGTTGTATTTTTCTGTGTTGATTTTAATTATATTTCCAAAATAATTTACCCAGTGAAAACAAAACCAGCTATTTATTTGTCATATCATATCTCACTCAAAATCTCTGTGGAACTCCACAGTCTCCTAGATAAAACTGCTTTAACATTAAAAAAAAAAAAAAAAGATAAGTTTGTCTATCAGTGCTAGCTGTCTAAATGTTCTGAAGTATGACATGCTACACCTCATTTGTGGTGTTCTGTGTTGGTATATGTGAGAATTGCTAGAATAAAATCAGATTTAGTGGTCTTACATTTTAGTGTGTGGTGAGCTATTCATAAGCTTGAACAGTTGCTAAATTAAGGTGCTGCAATTCTACTTGAAATAGACTTACTGTGGTAAAAATAGCCATAAAGATGTTCCTATAGTCTCAGATTTAAAAAAATATTCCAATTGCCTATGATAAATCTACTGCCACTTAGAAAAAAAGGTTGCTTGTGTGTGTTTGTTTGGGCTTTTTTGTAAAGATTAACTACAGAGGATTTTGAATTAAGAAATTCCATATAAAATTTGCCATGATTTCCTGAGTCACCTGATTATGAAATATTTTCAGGGACTGAATAGAGATAATTCTGTTTGCTAATAATGTAGAATTTCTGGAAATTATGTAGGAGTGTGTGTGTATGTACATAGACATTGATATTTGTAAGTTTATTTGACTGTATTTAAAAGAAATAACAAGAGGATTGCATCCTCCAGGTGGACTCAGAATTAATGCAGAGTGATTCACCACATAAGCTCCAGTCAATAAATTTTTCATAAAATCCAGTTGGTTATGGACACTGTCAGCTGCAAAGGACTAAACTTCCTGTATTTTATGTATGTAAACTATTTTTAATACGTAAACTATTAAGTTTGCATCTGTCTGACAGAAAACACTTGTCCAGAATGTCTTGCAAGTGTTCTGTATTTGGGGGAGGCAAGTTGGATTTTTTACTCTCCACTAAAATGTCACTTTTCTCCATTTAATCATTGGTTTGCATGTATTCTGTTTGGTATTCTGTTCTGCAGTTCTGTGCTTTTTATGAAGCAATATCACTCAGTTTTCAGTAATAATTGAATTCATGTTAATTTTCCCTTGTAAGCTTAGCAACCTTGACCTTACTTGTGCATCTTCCTATGATCATCTCTCATCTACCATAGACATCATTTGAACAAAAAAATACATGTTACATCTTCAGTATTGTATGGAAGCACAAAAGTCTTAGACTACAGTAATGGCTTTTAAAGAAAATTCATCTCAATTGTGACCATCAGGCTGTGCATGAAGCTCATGTGTGCAGCTGCTTTTCTGTATTGCCTGCCTGTTTATTCTTGTATCCTCTTTCATGAAGCATTAGGCATAAGAAAATAAATTAGCCAAAACTGATGATAGATTTTTTGAGGAATGTTTGAGGAGGATCAGTTTCTGTTGTTCATAGGAATTGTCCCTGAAATAATAAAGACTTTGGCCCTAAGTGTTTGTAGCAGACTAGAATAAGCTCAGAACATTCCAATATGCCATAGAAATTTTGCAAGGACAAAGTTACTGAAGAAGCCAGTTCATGTTTTTCCTTCTTGAGGCCTGAATGTTTTGGGGTCTGGGCATATTTGTGTCCAGTAAGCTGTACTTTCAGCCCTCTTACTGAGGCTCTTGAAATAGTGTAGTCCATACATGAAATACAAGGAGAGTAAATGTGCAAAATTGAGAGAGAAATTTTATAACAGAATATGAGTGTCGCAAAGACAGAGCATATAAAGAAGCTTTGAAAGCTGTAATGGGAATTGCTATTGAATAAGAAAGTAAAGGAAGTTAAGGATATTGTGCCAATACATAATATGAGAGCCTTCAGTGGAGGATCTGCTGCATTAATCCAGGTTATCTTCAGTCAAATAAGAATGGTGTGGTTTTCTCTGCAGAAGTAAATGGGATGTTCTTGTAAATCAGCTCAGAAGGTGATGTGTATTCAGCCAGTCACTGATGGGGGGGAAAAAGTTTTAACTTCTGAAGAATTCAGTCTTGTCTTTTTTTCTCTGTGCTTAGCTGAAGCGAGCCCTGCTCATCCCTCCTTTTCTGCAGAGCAGGAGCTAGAACTTCACCAGGAGGTTCTCTGAGTGGTAGCAAATTGTTGGCATTGTTGTTACCAAATCACATGTGCATTTTGGTGAATTGTGGCAAGGAGGAAGGGATGGGAAAATAAGCCTTTCAGAGCCTCCTCTGTGCTACTGAGGGAGAGAGAAGGAGCCCAGCACACACACCCTTGTCCCTTCGTGCTCTGTAGGTGCCCCTTGGACTGACACAGTGGTAGATGTGTGATTGTCCCCTCAGTGGCCAGTACTGTCTGCATGGTTACTTTATTTTCCAGAAGGATAAAATATGAGCTAATTAACATTCTGTTTCTAACCATTACTGTAGTGTGGATTTTGTTTGTCAAGAGCCTGTTGATGTCTCCCTCTCCAATTTTCATGTGGAATCTCTGTTGTCATTACCTGCTCACAAAGCCCATCCAGTTGGGTCAGTGGAGGCACAAGTAAAAGAAGCAGCAACTGTTCAGTTTTGTCAGCCTCCCCCAGCTTATCTACATATACAATAGTGTTTTACATTGTGAAAACTGTAACTTCTTGAAGCTTTGAATTTGTGATTTTACTCTGTATTGTCTGCACTGAAATGCTGTGTTTTTCTTGAGCAGTTAATTTATTACCCAGTAAAATTCAAATAATTTCTTTCACTGTATGTTACTGCCCGATTGTTGCCATGTTAACAATTCAGATTGCTGGCTTTTTGGTTCCCTGTAGTTGCCAGGTCTTTTTTCTGTGTTTTGAGTAAAAATCTGCTGACTCATTGTACTCCTCCATTTTAATGTCATTAACATATTAAAAAATTAATAGTTAATATTTTGTCATGTTTGGCCATTTAGCTCTGCTTAGTTTCATTTTGGTCAGTCATGCTTGTCATGATTCAGAAAGAAACACATCACATTATCTTCTTCAGAAACCATCTGAACAAGCTGTATTGATTTTTTTCCTCCTTTTTTAGCACAGTTGTTTAGCAGTAGTTTTGAATTTGTGCTGTAAAATACAAACAATTGCAACCAATGATCATGTTTTTTTCTTCATAATAATTGAAGTAGAAATAGCATTGTCCTTTTTATTTATAAAGCAGAGCTGCAATGTTTCAGTGACTTCTGTATACAATATTTAGAATTCTGATTTTATCTGTTGGATTTATCAGTTGTTTGAGTTAGGTATATATATTTTTTTATGGTATATTCTCAACTCTGGAGTCTTTCCTTCAGGAAATGACATCATATTAATAATGGCCAAAACTGGCATTTAGTTTATGGGGTTAGTGTTGATTGGTTGGTTTCTTTGTGAGTGTGGGGAAGGAATGATTTTAAAACAAAGAGAAAAATAATCTAGTTCCTTATCCATTGGACTGATAAGTAGGTAACACACAGGGATTTGGTAGTACATTTTAAAGGTGATTCTAGAATTATTTCTTCCTTTTGTGAACAGATTTTGCTAGCTTCTAGTGAGGTGGTAAATACACTAAGCCTTTTTCTTCACTGTACTGTATTTAAAGGTGTCCTAAGAATTGATAGTTCAATCAGGATGCCCCTAGTCATGAGCTGTGATGTAATGAGAGGGAATTTGTGTGACAATAGTGTATTACTTCAGCTGAAGATGGCAAACAACATGAACACTGCTACTTTTTCAGTGTCGTATAAGCCAGTTTCTTTTCCTGCAGCTATTCCTCCATTGGTTTCCTGCTTCAGCTCTGGTTGCCACACTGCGAAGCAGCTGCGGGTGCTTATTTTGCCGAGTTCCTAAATTCTTCAGGTTTCCCTTTTATCTTCTTGTAGCCTTGAACAAAGGGAAGGAAGTATACAATGTTGTGTAGCAATCTTCCTTTTCATTTCAGGGTCTTTCTCTTTCTTGTTGATTTGTCAATACTGGCACTTCTCAAGGCTGACTCCATTGAATGCACATAGAGATCCATACAGTGTAGAGGAATAACAATGCGTAAAAACCTCAGGGGTTTTAAACTTCCTTAGAATTCTTAGCGGCTCAGGATAATTTAAATGGGTTGCACAAGTGGTGCCATAGGTGGCCTTTGCAGTTAAAGAACCACTAAAATGAGATCTTTTGATTGTTCCTTCAAAGAAAACATATACAGATACATGCAGTTGTGACCTCGCTTTTACATCCATTCATCCAACAGAGACAAATTCTTACCTGTGCAGAAGAATACTTGTTACTTTCTAAAGCTCTTTGTAGATGGGTCTGGTGGGGGAGAAAGTTTCTTGACCAAACCCAAAGTTGGGTAAGTCTTTGCCTGGTGACTGTGCTCTGACTGCTGGAAAGAGCAAGAGCCACGCAGTGACCAACCTGCTCTTCCTCCAGAGCCCCAGGGGCTGCCTTGGTGTTCCTGCCGAGGAAGTAACACCTGCTTTTAGTTTCTGTTTCATTTTGTTAGAATGTGCTGGAAGAACTTTAAAAAATTCATTTGAAAACAGCCTTCCCAAGTTAAGTTTGCATAAATATGAGTGTGTTGCTGATTGTGTTGCAAACCTGTTAGAGGTCAGTGGGAGAGGGTTTGCTTTAATGGTGTAATTGAATTGCTCTTACAGGAACAGATAACTTACAGTTAACTGTGGCTGGAAGGGGAAGTTCTGGTGTCTTTGGCCTTGCCTTGTGCTGGCATCTTCACTTTGTGTTCTAATGTAAAGGGAAATCTGCATTGTTGAGAATTGTTCTGAGCTGTGGGAAAGGCTTGGGCAGACATGTGTGATATGCCTTTTAATGAGGATGTACTTAAAAAGGGGCTGTGGGAACATTGAGAGTCCCCAAACACTTAAATGTTAAAGTGCGTGTGATTTATAATTTCCCTGAACATCTGTACAGAAAAATCCTGTTACGTTTGTTCATAAAGTAAAGTTCTCTTTGAACACCTGTAGCCTAATTCAGGACATAAACTACCTTAGTTTCCTGTCCAGTATTTAACATAGCCTACCTGTTGTGGTGGCAGTTTCTGTGTGCTCTGAATTGCAAAAGACAAAATACCAATCTAAGAAAATATCAAAATATGACTATTTTCTTCAGCAGCTGCAGCAGGTATTGCAAATCATCAGAATAAGGGAAGCCTGTCTATAAATCAGTGTGGAACAGTAACGTTAGGGACACCATCAGAAATTTTGTTATGATTTGTACAAATCAAGAGATGAGACCAGAAAGTGGAGGGAGAAAGCACAGTGCCAAAAAGAAGGTTCTGCCCTAAGATATTTGCATATAGGTTCAGCTGGTGAACCTGATGTTAAGAGTCACTACATACACAAACAGTGACCTTAAGAAATGTACTTTAGACTTGTGTACTTTGCTTCTGATTTTAGGGATGATACTCTTTAGATGGAGGATTGACTGACTGCAAGCGATGTTCACAGTGATGGGAATAAAATCAAAGGAGTACATTTGATCAATGGTGAAAAGAATTGCAGTCCTTCCACTGCAGTTTGCCTAGGGCAAAGCTTGCAGGACATGAAGGAGAAGTTCTGCAGCAGATCTTTGAGGCAGAGGCAAAGACACTTCTAAATTTGGTATCTTCAAACATGACCAAATAGCTACAGTTTGAAATACATACTTTAAATTTATGTAAACATATTTCATGTTTTATTAAATAATTTTAATGCCACATGTACACCTGAAGTTCTGTAGCAGCATAGCTTTGTTTTGATTCATTGGAATTTTGCCTCTGAAAACAGCCATAAAATGAGGCTTTTCTGGACTTGGAAGTAGGTGAATGTCTGTGAAACACCTCAGTCTTGAGATACAAACTGTGACCCACTCAGAACAGATTATATCAGTAATTGGGTTCTCCAGAGATGTGTTTTAACTGTTTCCTAACATTTCCTCATTTTATTTTTGGCATTTCTCACTCTGATGATTAATAAAAGTATACTCAAAGTGAATTATGAACATGGGCAAGGCTGCTGATTTAAATATTCAGCTTGACTTTCCTCCCCTCTTTTGCATATTGAGCTTTAATAAAATCTCTTAAGAAAGTTCCACATTTCACAGAAACAGAATATGCTGAGTTGGAAGGGACTCACAGTCTTTGACTACTGCCATGTAATAAAATCAAGGAATTCATAATTGCAAACAAATTTGAATAATACACCAGAGATAGGTGAAAGTCATAGATTAAACAGCTGAAATTAGAATTTGTTGGAAGTCTGTATGGCTTTTAAGATCTGTGCTGGTGCAGAGGACCTTCCCTCCCATTTAAGTTTGTTCAACTGCTTCAATTCAATGGCTAGTAAGTCCAGGAAACTGTGAAAGTGATTTTATTTATTTACTCACTCCCAAAGTGTAAACAGGATCAGGAGGTAAATAGGGTCATCAGCTAAGGATGTAATAGGTTAAAGATCATGGCAATTATAATGAATAGAAGATGTCAGTTCAGTTGTTAAAAAAGTGTGTTCATAGCACAGAACATTATTTGCTTCTGTGTGTGTCACTTTAAAACTTCTGGGGCAACTGTTCTCAAACTGAAATTAATTTCTATTTGGATGTACATTTCTGGCTTTAGCTTTTCTTAGTCTACAGTACAGGAAGTAAAATATTTTACGCCATGATAGATGTGGAAAGAATCAGATCTTGAGAAACACATGAACATGCATAAATTGTGTAAGGAAACATGTTGAGGTAGTCTGTTCTTTGGTTTCACAAAAATGAGTGAAATAACTGTTACATGAAAAATTATTTCTTGAGGGAAAAAAGCAACACAATGAGAATAAAATCAGAGAGGTTTCTTTCTTGCAGATTGGAAAGAATAAAATCAATCCTTTTGTGTTTTATTGATTTTAAAATCTAAAATTGTCATGTAAGTTAGAGGATTGTTTTGTGCTAGGGAAATTGAATGTCCACAGATAAACCAAAGAAAATTTCAGTTGTTCACTTGTTGTCAATTTGCATTTGAATCAGTGAGCTTCCAAATCTGTTCTGTCTTAAATACTACATTTCTTCTTTGAAAAGTGATGCTGACTTGTTTATTGAGAGTGTTTGTAGACCTCATTGTTCAAGCTAATAAAAAAATCCATTATTTCTCACAAAATGTATTACTTGCTTTATTAAAATACAGAATTTTGAAAACCTTGTATTTCTTTCTCCCAGGCTGTTCGCTGCTATGAATCGCTAATTTTGAAAGCTGAAGGAAAGGTCGAGTCTGATTTCTTTTGTCAGTTAGGTCACTTCAACCTCTTATTGGAAGATTATCCAAAAGGTAAGAATTTTTAGTTCTTCTGATAATTGTCTTTGGGGAATTGTTCTTTGGTGTAGGTGACAACAGAAAGAGAAACATTGGGCTAAGTCACTGTTTTCTTGGTTTGTACTGTATTTCAGAGCCCATAAAAGATTTAAGACTGGTGATACCTTTACAAGAACAAGTTTATTCTTACTTCTTTTGGGGTTGTTTTTTCTTTGTCTTTGTGTGGGGGTTTTTTGTTGGTTTTTTTTT
>VWYP01018972.1:43145-57193 GCA_013400435.1 Pycnonotus jocosus | reverse complement strand
GATTAGTTTGTTTTGTTTTGCTTTTTTTGATTTTGTTTTTTAAATGAAAAACAAAAACCAAACCAAAACTCTCCTGGTTCAGGTATGAGTCTGAAGTTGGCTGGCAGTATCTGATGGCTGCCTGCCTTTCAGTGACTGTGGGGTGTGGGGGAGAGCTGGGTACAACAGGTCAGAATATTTACTCTTTTTTTCCCATGGGATGTCTTTTTTCATTGTTGTTGCTTTTTCATTTTAACATGAATAAGTTCTGTTTGTGTAGGGAAGCAAACAGCACCCCCACCCTGAAAATGTGTACTCCCACCCCAGGCCTTTCTCCAAACACACAAAGATACTGGTTTGCAGTTGGGGATGCAGAAAAGGGAGATGAGTTACAACTGAGAGTAGTTCAGAAGCACTGCTTGGTGACTGAGGCTGGCTGTGGGCTCTTAGGTAGCACTGTGTCTGTGAGTCCACTGGTCTGATATTGAACAATGTGAGTTTGGCTTCCTGGGACCTTCATTTCTAAAGTGAGAAATATGTGGGTTTGATGCTGCTCAGGGGGAATTTGCAGGTGTCTAAATTCAGTCTGTAAATTCAGAAAGGTTTGGGTGATGGAGGCATCTGTCTTGTACATCATCCCAATCTAATGAGTGTGATATAACCACTGGTGTTTCCAAATCCAGAGGCATGGGAAAACTTGCAGAGAACATGGCAGTGTGCTGTCTCTAAAATTTAGTGAAAAAAAGTCTGATCCCATGCTTTCGTTTTAAGAAAATTCTACCTCCCCCTCTGCAAAAAAAAAAAAATAAATTACATGACTCTTTCTCATTAGCCTAAAGCTAGGTGTGAGTGCAGTGTGACCTTCTGGATATATTTTACTTAGCAAAACCAGCCCAGGATTATGGACTTACCTGTATTAACTCTGCTTTTGAGATGATAACAGTTGAGAGTGACAGGACCAGGTGTTGCTGTGGATCAGAGGCAGGGTTTACTGATGGGGTATCTGCTTTGTACTCTGTGGATGGTTTTAAAAACAAGCATAAAAAAATCCAGATGGTGGTTGAAAATATCAGTTCTCCAGGACTGCAAAAGAGCATTAGCACAACAATGTGAGAAGAAACATTAAGCCATTAAAAATCTGAATTAAAGTACTTAATACTTTCTTAGATGCCTATTTAAAGTCACATCTCAAGTGTACAGAAAGCCTCAAGAAGACAAAAAACCTTGTTAGTTATGGAGCATTAAAAAAAAATTCTGTATTTTCAAACAAGTATAGTAATAGTTGAAAATACTGGAGGAATTTTAATTGATGTAGAAAGGAAAGTTAAATGGTTTTTTTATTAAGTGAGGGACATATGTTCCTGTTCACTACAGTTTTTGAACTCCAGTACCAAAGACTAAAACTATTATACTCAATGCAGAATGTCATAGGTGTTCTATAACTAATTTACTGCTGCTATTTGAAAGACGTAGAATGCTTGTGTTCCATTATAAAGTAAAAATAAATTTCATTACATGATTGAAATTGTTACTTTAATTATCATCCTTTGTAATTGCATTATAGTTAAATTTTATATCATTTAGAACAGAAAAGTAAAGAACGATCAGAATGTTCTGATGTCACTAATGTATATTTTACCCGGATTTTAGATCCTGAAGTTCCAGAAGGGCAAAATGTTGAAGGAGCATGGTCTTCAGAATCATAAATCTGTGTAGTCTGAATTTAGTCATGGAGAAGTCAGGGTGTTTAATAAATTGGATGTAATTAATAAAATATCACAAGATAGCAGCATGTATAATGCTTCACAATTTATTTTTCCCTTAAAAGCCTATTACTTAATTAAATATCTTCATTAAATGTGTGCACCTTTGTATATAATGTATGAAGTGTTTTTTATAAAGGCAGAAGTGATAGTGTTCTTTGTTTAAAAATGGTTGCAGTGAAGTTTGTGCAGAGCAGAACAAATTGTGAGCTGACTGTAGAACTGGGATCAGTGGTCAAGATGAAGCACTGCTGGGATGACAGAGGATCTGGCTTTCATGTTGGTAGTTTCTTCTCTTTAGATCTGTCTCATTTTTTCACAAACACATTGACTATGAAAGATCATGCAGCTTGGATGCATTTTGTTGCATATTTTTAGTGTTTTGATGTAGCCAATACTTTCTTCTGAATGTACTGCGAGTGTAGGTAATTTCTTTGTAAGAATTAGGAGTTATGCACTGTAAGAGGGATCTTGAGGAAAAAGTCATGGTGGATTGCATCATTGAAACCCACATTATTGGTGCTAATCCTACCCTTGCTCCATGTGCTCAGACGGTATCACTGAGGGACAGGCTACCTTTCAATGTGTAGTAACCTCATGTCTGATGCTGAGGTCTATTTAACTTTATTTTTTTTAATGAAAGCTGTTAAATATTTTAAGTTCCCTCCAAGTGCAGTATGTTTTCTGTCACTTGTAGCCACTGAATTCCAAAATCAATATGCTTTCATTTTTCTTCCTTAAAAAGAAATACTTGTCTCCAATAAAGGTTTTGAATTCACATCAGAAATTACTGGATGAGGTTCTTTCTTCTCAGTATTATAACTGAGCTTAGACTGGAGTATAAGTGCCACTGCTAGCCTTTAAAGATCTCAATCTGCTCTGCAAGTTGCAGTTTCCCCAAAATGCAGTAAGTTTGAATTTATGCTGATAGCTAAAGGGTTTTCTCTGTAGCCATGGAATGGAGTTGTGTTATCAGCACTCTGCTGCTGTTAGGAGCAGGTCCTGTGCAAGGGATCAGCCTTTTTGCAGATTGAATCCAGTGAGACTGATTTGTATTCAGACACTTATCACCAAGATTGCAGATGGATTGGTTTCAGCTTTGCCTGCATGTTCAGGGTGGGTTCTGTGTTCAGGCTTTCATTGTACTGATCGTGACTGATCAGAATTCCGCTTTGGGATTTCCTAGAACAGGATCGTTGACGACTCCCAGTGAAAACTATTTCATTTCCTCAGTAGAATTTTCTTCACTGTGATCTGATCTTCCTCCTTTCTTTTTTTGACAAGGTAGCTATTCCCATCTGTTGGATTGTTTTGGAGGTTCCCAAACCTCTTGTTGCCTGAGCATGCCCTTAGTGGCACCCCAGTGTCTGTGGGTTGCTTTCTTTGTGCTGGTGCAGCTGAGCCTGCAGCTGTGTGAGGAACTGATCCAACTGAAAAATAAACCTGCACAGAAATGCCATGCAATTGCCCCAGAATGTGAAACCTCAGCCTTGGGATTTTGCTGGAGAAGATGGATGGGTTGTCCTGGAGGCCTCTGGATGCTGGGACCAGAGGAATCTGAATCCAGTTAGGACTCCTAATGTGAACCTGTGAACTCTTTGCTTCTGGATTCCTCAAGACAAACGAGTTTTTTACCAAATTATTGTGCTCTGGTCTTTAAAGAAACATGTTCCACCGACAGTTGGAGTTTATTTTTTATTTCATGGCTGGTTTCCATAAGCAGTAAGGAGTTAAGATAGTGGTGTTTTAAGGTTTGGGTTCTAGCAGACTTGAGTTCTGATTAACTACTCTTTAATGAGCTCGTGGATTGACATCATCTGTGTTTTCCTTGGGGATCTTTATTTTGCAGAATGGTCACATGCATTGACTGTGTTCAGTCTGTGACTTGAGAGCCAGCTCACAGTGGCACAAGTGGAGATGTGCTTTAATCATTTGCCTCCTTGAATTGCTGTTCTCTAAGCAAAATTCCTGGAAGTAGAAAATGCAGTTAATGAATGAATGATTTCAGAAAAACATGAAATTATTTGTGCCACAGTTACTAAAACGCAATAAATAATGAACTGAAATGATTCTTATTGTTGTACTCAAGTGGTAGTCTCATTTTTAAATGTTCTATGTCAGAACAGTTTTAGCAGCATTTATTTTGATTATAGATGGTGACTACTTTGTCAAAAATACTAATATAAAAACATTTTAAGTCATTTATAAGATAGTGTTTGTTAGTTCAGGGGCATTTTAGTAATAATTTTAGTAATGATTTTTTAGTAATCTTTAATCTAAAATTTAAAACCATACTAAAAAAACCACCCAGAATGTTAATTGAGCAGCTCTTTTATTATGATGCAACCTAAACCCAAAGGTTTAGGATTGTTTCGGATTGTTCTTTTGTAAAGTTGTTTGGTTGTGAAAAACTCCCAAATTCAACAATGTGTATGTGTCCCTTTGTACTTACAATTCCAGCTTCGTAGGGGATTTCTCTGTGGTGGTTAACATCTTTCAGGAATTTGAAAGGAAGTATTGTTATTGGGAAGCATTTTCATGTGCTGGGCTCTGAGCTGCAGGGTCGAAGCAGTAATTTTATAAAATATAAAGGAGAACTTCGCAGCATGGGCAGGATTGTGCTGATTCCTGCTGGGCTGTCTTGTCTTATTGATGAGTCCTGAAGAACTAGGATGAATTAAATAGCTTGAATGAGTCAAGGAAGAGATGACTGTTTCAGATAAGTGTGATATTTAGGTTTAAGGGTTTTTTGGTTTGTTGTTTGTAACTGGGACTAACTGGTAGAATTTGAGTTGCTTCTCTTTAGAGCTGTTTAACAGAATCTTGAAGGTGAGATAAATTTTGGGTGGTCTAATTTCAGGTGGTTTAACCCATTACATAAAATTTTTGTAGAAGGAAGGAAGCTTAGAACATTAAAATGTTCTTTATAAGTTGTGTGTATGTGGAGCAGAGATGGAGTCGACAGTTTTATTATAAAATATACCTGGGCCATGTTTTTGACTGGTTGTCTGAAAATTTTCACTTTGGACAGTGTTCTAAATAAACACTTAATTGTTAAAAGATCTTTTTGTCTAATACACTCTTGGAAGGATTTTTGAACTTGATGAAAATCCATTGGGTTTCTTCACTGCTTCTCAGTATTTTAAGACTTCCACAGAGTTCAAGATATAAAGCATTTCTGTAACTGTAAACTTCTTGTCAAACTCCTGTATATTCTTCACATAAAATACTTTATGGGACACTGGGCTTTACACTGCTTTGCTGCTGCATTACATTTCCAGATGAGGATGTGGACATGTTAATAAAATTTCTTAGAGGACTATTTGATGATTTTTCTGTCTGCTTGTGTTGCTTTTGTGTGTCAGCCTTCATTCTGTGTTAAAAGGAGGACGTGCTTCAGGCTTCTTTGATTGTCTCTTTGGTACTTTCAGTACAAATCTCTGGAGGAAACAGAGAGCAGCATCTGCCTGAGGCCTTAAAACAAAAGACCTGAGTGGCATTTTGCTGTTTTCACTTTCACATTTTTTTTGGGTTATTACAGAATCGTACAATCATGGAAGTTAGGAAAGACCTTTAAGATAACCTAGTCCAACCATTAGCTCAGCACTGCCAAGGCCACCACTGAACTATATCCCCCTGTATGTCTCTTAAGTACGTCCAGGCATGGTGACTCCACCACGTCCCTGGACAGCCTGTTCAATGTCTGACAACCCTGTCACAAGGGAAATTTTGGAAATACCCAATCTGTATCTCTCCTAGTGCAACTTGAGGCCATTTTGTTTGTCCTGTCAAGAATTGTTGCTTGGAAGCAGAGAGCAGTTGAAACCTCACCTCACTACAGCTGCCTTCCAGGTAGTTTGTAGAAGGCAGTGAGTTCCCTGAGCATTCTTTTTTCCAGGCCAAACACCCCCAGCTCCCTCAGCTGCTCCTCACCAGATTTGTGCTCCAGACCCTTGCCCGGCTCCATTGCCCTTTTTCTTGACATGCTCCAGCCCCTCAATGTCCTGCTTGTCCTCAGGGGCCCCAAACTGAATTCAGGATTTGAGGTGTGGCCTCAGCAGTGCCCAGTACAGGGGGACAATTCCTGCCCTGGTCCTCTGGCCACACTATTGCAGACACAGGCCAGGTGCCATTGGCCTCCTTGTCCCTCTGGCTCATGTTCATCCAGGGCCTTTTCCACCAGTCACTTTCCAGCCCCTCTTCCCCCAGCCTGGGGGGGGTTGTTGTGACCCAAGTGCAGGACCCGGCATTGGCCTTGTTGAACCTCAGCCCTGGATCCCTTGTCCAGGTTGTTGATGAAGGTACCAAGCAGGAGTGACCCCTTCACTGAGCCCTGTGGGATGTGCCTGGTGACCAGCCACCAGCTGGATGTAATTCCATTTCCCACNCTTTTTTCCAGGCCAAACACCCCCAGCTCCCTCAGCTGCTCCTCACCAGATTTGTGTTCCAGACCCTTCCCCAGCTCCATTGCCCTTTTTTTTGACATACTCCAGCCCTTCAATGTCCTGCTTGTCCTCAGGGGCCCCAAACTGAATTCAGGATTTGAGGTGTGGCCTCAGCAGTGCCCAGTACAGGGGGACAATTCCTGCCCTGGTCCTCTGGCCACACTATTACAGACACAGGCCAGGTGCCATTGGCCTCCTTGTCCCTCTGGCTCATGTTCATCCAGGGCCTTTTCCACCAGTCACTTTCCAGCCCCTCTTCCCCCAGCCTGGGGGGGGTTGTTGTGACCCAAGTGCAGGACCCGGCATTGGCCTTGTTGAACCTCAGCCCTGGATCCCTTGTCCAGGTTGTTGATGAAGGTACCAAGCAGGAGTGACCCCTTCACTGAGCCCTGTGGGATGTGCCTGGGGACCGGCCACCAGCTGGATGTAATTCCATTTCCCACCACTCTCTGATCCTGGCCATCAGCCAGCGTTCACCCAGCGAAGTCAATTCTATCAGCTCAACCTTGGAATTTTCTCACCTTTTGATGTCTTTAATTTTATGGCAGAGCAGTTTTCATCTTGCTGGTTTAAAACTTCATGGTGGGTAAAACCTGCACTATATATAAGCTGTTTCTGCAACTTGCTTATATCTCTTAGGTGTTTAGTGAAGACTTACTTTTTTTTCTGGAAGCAGTCAGATTTAAATCAAAAGATCTGCTCTTTCCAAGCTTCTCTTGTGCAGTTCTTCAGCTAATTTTCTACTTTACTATTAGTTTTCATACCAGATAGGCACTAAGAAATATTAGTGCTTGTTTAAAAATTAAATTAAAAATAATTGTGCTTAAGAAAACACATATTGTTTTACACAGACCAATATGGAACTTTGGTTTGTATTAAAGTTTTCTTCTCAGAGTCTGTCACCAAATCAAAGCTTGCTGTTTCGAAGTTCAGTAAGCCAAAACTTCATGGTTAGTCACATTTAGCCTTGCAAGGTGCCACTAGATGGTGTTAGTATGTAGTTCACTTTCTTCTTACTCAAGCAGTAAAACACTCAAACTGCTCCATGTTTGCATCACTTTGAAGGCCTCTTAAGTTTTAAGGTGTCGTAAAGTAGGTTTGTTAGAGCAGATCATAAAAGCCATCCTCTGTGACTGCATGATTTGTGGTGAAATGTGCTAAAAGTGACAGGTGTGTGGTTGTCACTCAGTCTGGTCATTTTTCCTCCCCACTGTCACCTTCCTTGTTTGTTTAGGTCAAGTATTTAGATTCTGGATACAAAGAGAGAATGTCTTACTGCTGAAACTAAGTTTTGCTAACATCCTACAAAATTATGTACATTAAAAAAAAATCCTGAAACCACATATATGGTAATTAAGTCAGATTTGGTTTTATTCTCGGTATGATACCAAGGAATCTTAAACATTGGGGAATAAAGAACAAGTGTTATCCATGTCCTGCTTCAGACATGTCCCTGGGTCCTATCACAGTAGGAGAGGAAGGCAAACTCTAAGGAGGCACATAAAAAAGTCTGTCAGGGTTAAAGTAACCATAGGTATTGCAAAGTGAATAGTTCTGGCTGACTAAAACCCTGTAAGAGGAAACCAGTGCACTCCCAGTGTGTGAACTCATTGAGGGCCAGCTCTGCATGAGGTGCCTGAAGTTTGCAGACAGATTCTGAAGCGAGCCTGAGCTGAGGAGGATTCTCGCTGTTCAGTGGTTGCAGTTCTTTTAGAAAGGGGGTGTTCTGCTTTTCAGAGCTATTGCAGGTAAGCATTTTGTTTTCATCAAGCGATACAGAGGATGGTGATTGATTTGAAAAGCTGTGTATAGCTTTGGGATATACACATCCCCTCCACTGGGGAGGATAGTAGATACTGTATCTGCCACTCACAGGCTTTTCAAGAATGTGATCACAAGAATTACCTGTGAGGAAAATAAATATACATGGCCAGGTTTTGGAGAGAGGTGTTCATAGCAAGAGTAAACTGATAGAGTAAGAAGTTCAAGGCCAGAAGGATGGAAATAGGTAACTGAACACTTCTTCCCGTAATTGTTGAGTATTGAGTGTCTGAATGTAGTCTGTCAGTTTTGTGCTTTTAAGAGTTTTCTGTGGTTGACTATAAAATGTAGTTGAGAGCGAAGCAAGAGGCATTGTCCTGCTGTTGACACTCAGTCCTGTTCTTTGAGTCCAGACATGCATTTTCTGGATGCTCATGAGTGTTTCACATCCAGGGAAAAAAGAAGGTTTTATGTCCTTTATTGTCTTTATACAATTCCATATGTGTAAGAATTTCAGTGAAAAACTTTTAAATTGAAAAGCTCAATAGTAAGCTCCTAATCAAAAGATTGTCTGCAGAATCCTGCTGTGCCTAAGAGTGATTTCAAAGCACTCATTTAATAATGTTTAAGAAGGACATCATAACTGAAATGGGGTAATTCACTTGTATCTGTTAAAATGAGAGTTGACCCTATGTTGAAAGAGGGGCAGTAGTTGATGGAATCTTTTTCTGGCAAAAATTGTCTCACTTTGTAATGACCAGTCTTGGATGAAAAGTAAAGGTGCAAAATTATATTTCAGCCTTTAGTGCTAGGAAATTTTTTGGTTGTTTTTCATTTTTGTTTGTTCTTGGTTTCTTGGGTTTTTAAAAATTCTACTAATGTGCTGTATGACCCAAGAAACTGGGATTTTTTGCTTTTTAATGAACCAGGGAATATCATCCTGCAGTCAGAATCATAATACTGATAAAGCACAGCCTGTGTTACAGATAGGGGCTTGTGTAAAATTCTTGTGGTTCTGCAGATTCAGTTGCTCTATTTTTTCTTCTTTTAGAATAAAGTTTGTGTTTTGAGGGATTTCCACTTATTTCCTGTAGATACAAAGTTAATTTAAAGGAGAAGTTGCTTTAATTCCACAGTACGGCTTTTAAATAAAATACTAATTTCTACACCATAAAATTTAGGATAAACACCTGCTTCCTGGTGACCCGCTGAGGGACTATGAAATATGATAGGGTTCAAACTTTATGGTTCATATTTTTCTTTATATCTAGATTGGTTCAGTTTTTTTCAAAAATCTTACTTTCATGATTTGATTTCTGGCATCTTGCATGAAAGATTCTTCTTAGGAATATGCTCGATTAGGAGTATTTCATGTGGGCTCTGTAAAAAGAACATTCTCTTGAATCTTTTTTTTTCTGTTGTTCTGTTCCTTTAATCCTTTTCAGCAGAGCTAGAGCGTTTATGGAGCAGGTGTTTAATGTATGTGTTCAATGAAGTTGTAAAAGGGGCTGAAATCAGATTTCACAGGTAACTTACTGTAAGTTGAGCACTCTATAATACTGAAATTGTGCATAGTAACAATCTTTAATTGTCTTACTTTCCTGAGGAGGAAAGGGACACTTAGCTCTGGTTTAAGGGAACTCTCCATGATTCATCCTTACTCATTTTTAGCAGAACTCTGAGAATTTTAGTATTTTATCTGCAAGAAGTTAAGTGGAAAGAGAACACTGTTAGCCTAGAACAGACTGGATCCCTGGGGGTTCCTGAACCCACCAGGAGGACTGGGCACATCAGACACTGAGGGGAACTGAAATGTCCTCTTTGTTCCTCTGGAGGAGAAATGTGGCTCCTTAGAATGGAGGCCTTATCTTCTTACCACGTAAGCATAAATAGATTTCAGCAGTCCACACTTCCCATGTGCTTGTTTTTAATTGTAACTGAGCTTGGCATGTTAAATGATCACTTCAGCTGTTCCTGTGGGAAGTTGCTGAACTTTATTGAAGAATGGAAGAGTTAGAAAAGAAAATCACAGCCAAACATCCTTTTTCTTAAAAGAAAACTGGTAGAATATCATGGAGCAAAAGACTCCCTTCTGTAATAACTTCTCTATGTTAAGTTGAGATGTTAGGATTTTTCAGGGAAAGTTTATTCTTCCTTTCTTTTTTCTTATTCTTTCTCTCTAATGTCTTCTATTTATTTATGTATTTTTTTAAATATTGTTGACATTTTATAACCTTATTAGTAGTGCCTTGACTGCTATAGGTAAACATATTCCATCTCACTTTTTTATGCTTATGTGGATGCTTCCTGTATTTTTTAACAGCTGTGGTGAAAATGTTCTCCCTTTTACTTTCCCAGTATAAATCTGTAGCATTGCATTTAATGTTCTTCTCATCTTTTTATCCATATTCCCTGTATAGTTGGCTGCAGTAATTACTTTTTTAAAAAAAAGTTTACAAGAAGTTCTCAGGTTTTTGCATTTTGCATAACATGGTACTGTTGACCTGAGTATTTGATATATACTTTAAATGCTAAAATTGGGATCGGTACTGCTTGAGTAAAAAGGAAAAAAAAAATCCTTTTATTTGTGATATGATGCATTACAAAACTGTTTCATGGTTTCATGTGCATGTTCCTGTTGGGGAAAGCAAAGTCATTACCGTGTTCAGAAGATAATTATTCCTTTTTGTTGAAAACTTATTAATGATACCTTGGAGAAGTTGAATCTAGAAGGACTCTTGGGGGGAGGAGGTTGTTATTTTGTCTTATTGTTAAAATCCTTTAAAGCATAATTACAGAATGTGACTAAAATATACTTAGTTTTAACAATGTTCTTCAACTTACATTATTAGACCAAAGTCATATCCTTCATTTTGTACCTGGTTTTCTGGGGGGTGTTGGAGGAGGAGTTGTATTCTTAAGGAATGAAAGACTTAGATGAGATTTTTAAGTGATTGTGTTTGTCTTACTTGCATGTAAGTGTTTAAAATATATTGCTTGTAATAATGTGGGGTCAATGAGTGTTCTGCTAAGTTAATTTTTCTGCTCTGGGCATCTAAATAAACTCCAGTTTAGAACATCAGAATTTGAAATTGGTTTCACAAGCATTTTGGTGGGGAGGGGCACCTCATGGGCATGGATCAGCATGTGTCTGTTTACAGAGGTTCTGTGTCTTTATCATTGTGTGTATGTCTTTATTTCACTTAAACACAAGAACTTTTGTAAGGTTACAAAAAGGAATATGCAGGACAGGCATTGAGGGGTGATAACATTTATGGACATGATTTATCCATGGTGCTTGCAGGGAATGCCCCTGCACCTAAAGTACACGTTGTTCTTACATCCTAATCTGTTTAGTGCTTATGGTATTTCAAAGATGGAGTTTTCTTGTTTTGTTGTTTGGTTTCCACACATTGAGTATTTTCCATTCTTAAATCTTAGGGAGTAAACAATTGAAAAATCAGTATCTTGGCGTTACTGCAGTGAATCTTTACTTTTAAAATGCTTCATTTTTGATGGTTCCTAGTGCTGTGTTCCTAGAAACAAGCAAAGCCTGTTTGTGTTCTAGTCTGAGGTGGCCTGTTAGCCCAAGGGCAAGATGAATCAACCAAATTTGTAGTGAGAAAGAGAGATGCAAGGGTAGTGATTGGAGAAATTGGTTGCTAAGTAGAGCTAATATTATTCTATTGAACAGAACTGTTCTTAGGGCTGATTTCCAGGTTAGTCTTGGATGTGGCTGTTGAATAAAATGTAAGCCTTTATTTTTTTTTTTTTCTGCTTGCCTTTGTTTCTCAGAATGAAAGGCCATGTGAAATTGATTTCTCTTTGTATGTCCCTCCTCACCAGTTCTTCAGAAATTACAGGGCATCAGGGAGCGTGGTAAATGAGCTACATGATTAAATTTTTAAATCTTACAACAGCTTTGTCCGGGATGAAAATCCCAAAATTTCAAATTATTTCTTCGTTATAGGTTTTCTTTAAAATATTGCTTGATTTACATTTGTAAGATTAATAATAAATATACTTTCGGGTTGACATTTCATAAAACAAGATTATAATCTTAAGGAATGCATTGCCCACAACAGTGTACTTATCATGGCAGTGTTACTTTTATTAAACCATTTATCATTTTAATGTTGTGTATTCTGACTCTTAAGGATTTCTATCTTTTTCTTCAAAGAAAATGAAACAAAACAAATTGAACATTCATTTTTCTTTCCTACAGCATTATCTGCATACCAGAGGTACTACAGTTTACAATCTGACTACTGGAAGGTCTGTATATTTTTTTCTCTATTTTTTTTAATGTTTACTGTAAATGATCAAATTTTTAAAGTAGATTCTGTTCAATATAAGTTTGGAGTATCTACCTTCAATTAGTTTTTGGCATATTGAGTCTTAATGTAAATGTTCACCTATATGTGCAATTCATTATAAATTTCAGTGAAAGTAAGTCTTCACTTCGTGTATTGAAAAGGCAGCTCAATTAAGATCACAAGTTTTAGATTTTTTTTTTCCTACCATCATTATCCATTACTTCAGGGTTTTTTTATGCAGCACAGATATTTGGATGTGTGTATGGAGAGCAGCAGAACTGCTTGAAAGCTGCTGCGCAGGCGTTGGACTGGGAATAGGAAAAATGTTCTCAGGTTGCTTTTTTGTTTCCACAGACACCAAATTGTTGCAAGTCCTTTTCAGTGTTTTAAATAACATTCTTACGTCAAATAGGAGCAGATCCTGTTAGTGTAGCTGTCTTGTCTGTAAGTACAGGTATTGTGTCTGTAAGTAGAGGTATCATGACTTCAGATGAATAAAATTGAAAAAATTCCTTCAATGGCATTGTCAGAAATAGTCAGCATTGGTGTATTGTCACATGGAATAATTGGAAGCTCCTGGTCGAGAGAGATGTGCAGGAAAGCACATAACACATGAGATACTTGTGTGGTCTTAAGCAGCTGTTTTCCTTAAAAGTGGGGATAAAAGCATCTTTCATGTGGGGAGGGCTCATGAAGAGAGCTCTTGGTACCACATAGAGATGGCATTAGAGAAACAACATTTTGTGTGTTCTTTGCATTTATAGGGACTTTAACTGCTCTGAAAAATGCTGTGGCAGCTTCTCCCATTTGGGCACAGGATGAGGAGAAAGACAGGGTGAATTAAAGGTGGAAGAGTGAATTGGAATAAGTGTTTTATAGCAGATAAAGGAGAGCTCCAGTTGGAGGAGGATTCCAGGGAAAGTTTTGCTATTGTCTTGTAAAGCCCCTCAGGAGTTGTGCAAGTGCCATATTTCACTGAACCATTTTGGAATTAAAAGAACTTTTTCCAGAAGTAACCCTTGCAGTTTTAAAATTACAACAATAAAAAACATAAATCTATTCTTCCTATGTGCTCTTGGAGAGCTGCTTTAAAAATTGCTGTAAATGAATGTTGAAATCGATCAGTTAATTAAAAATCAATTGTAATAGTTTCTGTTGTTTGTACTCTTTCATGTTAAGCATATCAAAATAGTTTATGACTGGAATTATTTTTTTCTGATTTTTATTCCAATGGCTCATTATTAAAATAAGTGGTAGGTGATTACTAAGTCATTTCCTCTGCATTTTCAGAGTTCAGGGTAGAATGTAAATGATTATATATGTATCTACAGGTGTAGGTTGTTTTCAGTGTGGATCAAAATATTATCTACAGTTAAAATAAATGTAAACTCTGTTTTGCAGTTTCATCTCAAGAGCACTGATCCAATAAAATTCGTTTGTATACAAGGTGTGATATTGTAACACGCCTGTTTCTTGTATATATCTCCAGAATTTTACTATGCAAAGATTATTTTGAACAGTTTCAGTTGCAAACATGAGAGCATTGTTTGCAGTTGACAGAAGAGCATTTCAAGTTCTGCAAATTAAAAATCCAACCCAACACCAAGAAGAAGAAACCAAAAAAACAGTAATTTTTCTCCAGGCTGACCTTCCTTGGGAAGAATCTCATTGTGATATTACTTAAAAATGTGTAGCCCAAAGTGAATCTTTTCCTCTAATCTTAAAGAGATTTTATTAATTTTGGTATTCATGAAAAAGAGCCTGAAAAAGTCCCAAACCATTTT